>JAOWBP010050469.1:0-19395 GCA_028571105.1 Tragopan temminckii
ATTTCATTTTTATATTAATATTAAAAAAAAAAAAAAAAAAAAAAAAAAAGGTAAAATAAGAAAAAGTTGATGCTATGCCTGGATAAAATAAGTATGCATTTAAATACAATATAAAAATCCAACCACAACAACAACAACAAAAAACAAACACACAAAAAAATGATAACAAGCCTGTCTCACCCCCAAATGAGAAAAAAAACCAAAACCCTCAAACAATACTATTATTTGGAGAATTAATTAGGAATCTGGCAAAGTTCAAGAAACATATTTATTTAATTAAAAACAAAACCAAAAACTCAACCTGGACAAGAATCCATTTTCAAAGATGAAAAGTAAATGAGAAAAAAGAATAACTTCTCAAACATCCATTTAAAATGTAAAAGAGCTCTTTAAGAATAATTAAATTTTAAAAGGATATTTGGAGAAGAGATAAATGAGGGTGTTTGGATATATCTGAAGCAGAATTTTAACTCCAAATGGGCCCTGAGGAAAATAAAGGGAAATATCAGAAAACAAACTAAATAAAAGAGCAATACATCTAACTTTTAAAGGCTTGTCAGAACTTTGTGCTAGATAAGGAAAGGAAAAATGGCAGTGATGCTGAAATAAATCTGTAACTCTTCTACATATACAATAGTAGATCACCAATTCATGGCTTCAAATCATTAACAAGAGAACATAAAAAAAAGTTTTAAAAGAATGAAAATATGACAGCTGTTAATTTGGAATATATCCAAGCTTAAAAGAGACTTTCTCTGCTTCTGCCCTGAAATTATGGAGAGAGAAGGATATAAAACTCCCTGAAATGAATGTAGAATGCAGTGTGGTTCCATCTTTAGCTTCACAATACTAATCACAACTACTTATTTCTTCTAATCTGACTCACAAGCAACTGAAAATGAATTTATAAAAAAGCATTGTTGAACATGATGAGAAGCTGGAATAACAAAGAGACTGTACTTATATGGTAATGATGACGTACTTTGGTTGGAGATGCAGCTAAAACTTCAGCATAAATTGGTAAAAAATTCTATGACATGGAGAGAATTATGTTGAAATTCTCTTGAACTTTTCATTTAAAAATTTTCAAACGAAACTTTAAGTGAAATAACTTTGTTTATTGTCATTCTAAATATATTTCATTTTCATCTTCTGCCCTTTCTGAAGCACAAATTTGTTAAACTGAAAATGTCAAAGTTCTACTATTCATCCTGCAGCTGGTGAAATAAAAGTGCTTGTATAGCTATTTTGATGCTCTGAGAAGTGATGTTGTGACACGCTATGTCAGCAAATACATTTTGGTCGTTGGTCACAGCCAAGATTTGAATATAATCATTGGTCATAATCAAAATTGGTCATTGTCATTAGCATGGTGTCCTCAACACCCAGTAAGTGGCTTTTTTGTGTCTAAACAGTAGTTCATATAAGGAAATAAAAAACTGAAATACAGTTTCTTGTTTCTTTAGACATCAGTTTCTTTTCACAGAGCATAAATTCACTATCAGCAAACTGGAAACTTGCTGATCACATGGAATGTCCTTTTCAATTTCTATTTTATTTGGTTTGGATGTTCAGCAAAAATGAAATACTTGGGGTTTCCAAACGATGGGCACTCTTTTTGAAGTTTCTTTAAAGTATCTAAAATAGAGTATTAGCTTCTGAATTAAAACATATAGTCTTTAAACTCAAGATAAAATCTAGAATCCTGTATGAACATGTGAGGTTACACAGGAAGATGTCAGATGTTTAAGACAAGATCTAAAGGTGTTACTTTCTTAACTGCTGAGAAATGATGATGGGAATACAGAATTCAAGGTACTTCTGTAACTTTTTAGGGAGGTTATGCTAAGACTAGGGATGCTAATAACTAGAGTCTCTACAGATTTGATATACAGACTTTCGAGATATGTTGTAAAGATATGTGCTTATATCTTTTCCATTATTTTCCCACATTTGCTATTACAACTTTATCTCCATTCACCTTCTGCCCACTGTCATTTTAGAGAAATCTAGTTCTCAATTTTAAGGCACGTACAGGAAGGAGTTGGGTATATAAATTGCCTGATGTCCTTCTTAGGTTCTCACATCCCTTTCTGAACCTGCAATCTAATGCTGCCAAAATTCCTTAGTAAGTGATGGATGAAATCCAGAAACTACAGAAATTTAAGAGAAACTGTAAAATTGTGGTTTTTTTCCAGGTGCCAAGGAGTTCTAGATTACTTTGATAGATTCTAGGATCTTTTAAAACTGAAACAAACCAATTTTGATTACAGCATCAGGTAAGTCACCAACAGTAACAATTTTTCCTTCAGAATTCTTTACAGAAGAAAAAGAAGAAGGAAACCTCTGTTTGATATTTTTTCTCTATGGGTGCTAACTACAGATTTCAGCACTCCTTCCATTTTAAAACAAGAACCTGAAATTATCCCTGCAATTATTGTTTTTTTTTTTCTCCCTGGGTCTTTTCATTGTGGTGATTCACATTCTCCAGCGTAAAGCACTGGTGTCTGAAGCCTCAATAGTTCTACAGATTCTGAAGTACTATAAGAAACTTTCTATACTGAAAGCATGTTCTGTGGAATTATATTACAGCTTAAGGACATCATTACATATCTTCTGAAAACAGAATATAATGTCATGTCCTTATGGATGTAGCTCTTCTTATCTTCATGATACATCAATATTATTACTCTGCTGTGCACCAGCTGAGAATCCAGCGTCTGTTGTCTCATGATTTTCTTGTCTGACCAAAACACTTTTCTAATTTATTTTTTTTAAAAAAATGTATCATAGAGATGAACTGAGACTGGATTATACTTCAGCTGCCTTTTCTTGCAACTCAAAATACTCTTTACTCATTAACACTGAATGCAATGTAGACCCATTTCACTTTTTCACCTAACCGGCACAGTTTTCTTCCTAAAAAAGTTACTACAGCAGCACAGATGTCACAGAGTGTGCTAACCAGTATTTTTTTCTGTAAATACTTTCTATAGGCCAAAGCTTTGGAATTCAGTACTTTAAGTTGTTGGCAGCTATTGGTCCTAAAGTTGATTTGGTATATAAACGACAATTTATTTTCTTCAAAATTTTGGTGTACTCTGTCATAGCGTACCTCAGTGTGTGCAAATTAGTATCTTATTTCTGCTTACATTCTTGTTTTATCACTGCTTTTCATGGAAACAGGATTGTACTTTTGAGTAAGCCATTTTTTTTCAAAGGAAATCTGAATCCTGTTTGACAGAGACACACGGAGTCCTGAAATTTGATAGCAAGTATTCTTACTTGATAATTTTGATCAAGTTCCAGATTTTGTTCACCAGAATAGAAATTTTCAGCAATGGGGACTTCAACTTCTGTGCTATACATGCCAACTATGCCCTAACTTTATACATATATATATATATAGTACTTCTTTGAAAAAGTATTAGGTTCTTTTTTCCCCGTGTTTTATTCAGGTCCCATTTGTAAGTGTGTGATTTAAGGTATACCTTATACTAGCAATTATTTCCTTGGCTAATCCTCATAAAGGGTAGAAAATTACTTAAAAATTAGTGACCTTAATTTTGCTCCTCCAATTGCATTCTCTATGACATTTTACTCTAGTACTATATTTATATCCCCTTTCTGATTTTTTTTTTTCTATGTAGTATTTTAAGTTTAATCAAAAGTCAACTTAAAAAGGCCATTCTGCCTAAGGGATATTTTTCCATTAAGTATTTGACATATTGGTGGCCTTGAGGGATTATTGGTTTTTGAAGAAATATTAACAGCTGGAAATTTGCATTTTAATACAGTTCTCCTCAACTACTCAAGCAATTTTATTTTTAAGACCTGTGACAGGCTTCAAAGCCCTAGTTCTAAAGCAATCTTGCCAAGTAGTAGCTAACATAATTTTACTACAAATGATTAAGTTTCCTAATCGGTTTTCCTTTTCAAAATCCTGTTTGAGGTGTCTGTGAAATCAATACCAAAACTTTGTGATTTGCACTAAAACTCACATTGCTAATTTGGCTGAACCAGAGGCAAATGGAAAATGAACCCCCCTCAAAAATCTCAAAACCATAGAAAAAGAAAAATGATAAATTAAATATAAACATTAAAGTCACACCATAATTGTGTTCTTTAAAAGCTAAGGAGACTGAGAATATATATAAATTGGTATCCTTGAAGAGTTTGTTAAAATTTTGACTATAAAAACAAGCTTTCATGAATGTATGTGTTGTTTATGGTTACTGAGGCATTTAAAAGAATCAGAGGCAATAAGAGACATTTACAGTAAAACTGGAATAATCTGCACACTATAGGTATGCTGATACCATCACTACACACAGCGTCAGTCCCAAATGCCATTCAAGTGTAAATGCCCATGCTCTTTATGTCAATCCAAGAAAGAACTTCCAAATGAGTGGCAGGTTTGAAAATGGTATAAATTTTTGTGATATTAGCATCGCGGGTTGAAATTAAAGAGAACCAGTCTGATCAAATCATCATATATTTTTAGGTAATAGTAAATAGTAAATAGATTTACTATGAGAATGGAATTATTGGGCAACATTTGGATAATAAAAGAATTTAGCTAAATTTTTAAAATTTAGCAAATAGTTAACTAGATGCAAATGTACAATGGAAGAAGAATGCACTAGCTGGGAAAACAAACAAACAAACAAACAAACAAACAAACAAAATTTTCTATAAATCATCAAGCCTGTTGTAATTGTTGTCTTCAATGAACACAATTCAGTGTACAATATGATGTAATCGCTCCTTCAGAAAAAATAAATAAATGCAGATAAATGTGATCAAAAGCAGATGTTATAGCTGAACCTCTCTCAACAATTTACCACAGAGCTTGGGATTATGGGGAGGCCCCTGTTGACTGGAAGTCATTCAGTCTACAAGAAGGGCATAAAAGAAGACTCAGGAAACTACAGGTCTGTCAGTCTAACATCAGTGCCTGGAAAAGTTATGTAGAAGACAATCTTGGGTGCTATTTAGAGGCACTTAAAGAACAAAACAATTAGTGATAATGAACATGGATTTGTCAAAGGAAAGTCTTGCCTTAGTTATCTGGTCTTCTAAGATATGATCACCTGTATAATGGAAGAAGGGAGAGTAGTAGATATATGACCTTTCTAGATTTTAGTAAGGCATTTTCTACTGTCCCTCAGCAGTATCCTGATGGATAAATGGTCCAACTGTGAGATAAACAAGTTCATGCTACTCTGCATGATGAACTGGATGAGTAGTAGAGCTCAAAGTTCTGTAGTGAATGGGACTATATGTGTCTGACAGCTGGTCAACAGGGGTGTTCCCCAGGACTCAATTCGAAGGTGAGTGCTGTTCAAGGTTTTTGTCAATTGTCTGGAACTGGGAGTTGAATGCATTCTCAGCAAGTTTGCTGATGGTATTAGACTGGGAGATGTTGAATCCTTGGAGGTTTGACAGGCCTTGCAGAGGGATCTAGATAGATGAGGGCATAGGGTAATCAGCAATGACATGAAGTTCAACAAAGGAGTATGCTGAGTGTTGCACCTGTAGTAATGCGAGACACAAGCACAGACTAGGAGACAAGTGGCTAGAGATAGCTTAGCAGAAAGACACCTGGGCTTATGGCAGCAGCAGACAGAGCATGGAGCCAGCAACATGTACCGGCAGACAAGAGGGCAAATCACATCTTAGGATGTATTAAACACAGCATAGCCAACTTAGCAATAGTGGTGATTCTCCCCATATGTTTAGAGTTGGTGCAGAATCACCATTCTGGGCTCCACAAGGTATGAAGGATGTTATGGTCCTTGAAAACATAGAAGGCAGCAAGGCTGGTAAAGAGGAATGAAGGCATATCCTGTGAGGAGAGGAGTACACTTGGATGACCCTTTTCTAGTTTGCAGAAAAGCAGACTAAAAGCTAAGTCTAAGAGGTAACCTCATTACTATCTAGAATTTCCTTAAGGGGAAAATGGATCTGGACATGTCAGTCTCTTCCTCCTGGTAACTCATTATAGGACGTGAGGGAACAGCACTAAGTCCCACTAGGGGAGGTTCAGGCTGGGCACTGGAAAAAATTTATTCACTGTGAGGGTGGTCAGAAATGGGAACAGGATTTTTGGAGAGGTGGATTATGACCCATGCTTCTCAGAGCTCAAGAGGCATTTTGATTATATCTTCTATACTATTCTTTAACTTCTGGTTATCCCTTAAGTTATCAGACAATTGGACTTGATGTTTTGTAGGTCCCTTCCAAAATAATTAGTCTGGGTGAGTTCACCCCAGGCTCCTGGATATTTTTCTTCAATTGACTACAGAAAATGTCAGATTAGCTCTGAAATTTGTTATTTGATCCCTAAATACCATAAATCCATGAAGTACAGCTTCAGTTTACTTTAATGGTTTCCATAGCAAGAAAGGCTTTTACTCATAACACGATATCTTAGCAAATTAGATTTTACCACCTGATTGTTCTGTTATGTTCAGTAGTTAAATTGTGAACACAGAAGAGCTGCACTTAGCATTGCCATGGAAATTCTACTGGATGTCTTGGAAAAAAACATCAGAAAGACTTTCTCTCCAAACCAAGCGATTCACGAGTCAGCTATCTTTTCCAAGATATCAATGATTTCAGTTCCAAAATAATGGAATTATTTATTTCTAATGTTCTAATGGATGCATTTTTGTGTGTGGCCTTTTAGCTTCTGAATTTTACTTCTCCATTCCTTGTGTAAAATACTTAACATTGTTCACTTTCACAACTTATTCTGGTGATTTCCCTTTCACTGTCCAGCCTATTTACACATGTTTATTAAATCTTTCCTAAAAATATTACGTGTTTTGGAGCCAAACAACCCACACCAATATTTTGTTAAAATGCCTTATCTACTCATATCTCCTAACCACCATGCAGTCTCCTATTTATCTCTAAACATCCACAGTGATTTTTTTGAGCATCTCTTCTACAGTAGAAGGCCTTTATGGTCTTCTGAGCAGGAATACAAGCCTATAGATCAATGCTATATGAGTACACCTTATCAATCTAGTTGCTAGTTGCCATTTTACAGTTCAAATCTAGACTGACTGTGTGCTGTGAGGTGTAAAAAAAGGTGAGGAACCATTCCCTGGAAAAGTTAAGATGTTTCTTTATCCTATTGGCCCCATATAACAACATTCTCTGGTAAAACAGAAGGATATTTACTTTACCACCTGTATCAGATTGTGGCTAGAAATGGATGCCTCAGAGGGATGGACAAGGAGTATTGTAGAAGTCATTTGGATTATCTTGCTCACCAGTATCTTTAACTTCATATGTACTCTTTTTTATTTTTTATTTTTATCTAAACAAAAAGCTTTCAGTTTATTTTATATGTAAGTTCTTATGTAGCTATCATTTTTTAAATTTTTTAAATTGTGACAGCTAAAACTACTATAAAGCTAGTTAGTTTTCAAAAATATCTTTTGGATTCTGTATACCAATTCAGAACTAGTGGGAAGAATAAGTTGTAGCTTGCATCAGTTTAAAATGAATTTTCCCCTTTCACTTGCATTTTAATTTTAAATCCAGTTGCATTATCATTATCCAGAGAGAGACTGGAAAACAAAACCTCTTAATCATATAGTCAAATTATTTTGAAAGCCATGACAAATTTTAGGATGGTTGGAAATTCTTATCAACATATAGGAAAACAAAACCTAATTAAGTAAGTGGAGACGACAGCATTTAACGTAAAAATCTACCAAATACTGTTTAGAAAGTAATATGAATTTCTTCACTCTCCTGTGATCAGTAAAATGTATTCACCATTGTAAGTGAAGTTTGCATACAGGGACTGCAGTGGCATTTAGAAAGTTTTGTATATATCCCTTTGGTATATTTCCTAAATAAAAAAATGCATCAGGGTGCCAGTAACTCAATACGTCCCTATCCCCCAAAACTTCTTCTTAAACTGGTAATTGTGTAGCAAAATGTGTATTTTGTCAGACTTGATAAGACTAGTGTGTTGATTCAAACACCTCAGGCAAATAAGATACACACATAGGAATATGATTACAGCTAGAGGCTGTAACTTTATTAACTTAATTAACATAATGATAACTGGAGAGATGCAAAACAGCTATTTCACCCAATATCGCTACATAACAGTAGTGCTCCACAGTGCTTTTACCCAGGAAATATCAATCAAGTTAATAACAAGACAGTGAACTTCATTTACATTTGTCAGCAGCTGACAGTCAAACCTTTCTTGTTTCTTCAAGTGTTAGAGGGGAAGGGGAAAAGTGTTCCAGCCTATGCTCAAAATATTTCCATATACAGGGAGACAGATCAGGCACTAACTTAGAAAACACTTAGGCCTACGTGAAGACTTCTCCTATAAGTCACTTCAGACCTTTTACCTTAAGATTCTGTGTTTCAAATTGGTAAAAACTGCAAGAAAAACACATCATAAAACAGCTGCTGCTATAAGCCCCTCTGAGCCTGCTCAACTTCTTAGTTGTATGAAACAGTAAATTTACATTTCAGAAAATACATTTTTAGTTACAAGAGGGGACAAGCAATACTCAATACATGACTCTCACAAAACTCAGGAAGCAAGCAAGAATGACAGTAACCTAGGAATACAGGAAGAACTAGAGATCAGACAGGTTTGCTTTGTAAATCTAAGCTGAATGTTAATGATCATAAGTAACGCTCATGTAATGGCTTAGTGTGTGGATGTAAGAAAACAGGAGTAATAACCGATTTTACTTTCATCTAATAGGCTACAGATGATGTATCTTTCATCAATAACTCTAGACTGTATTAAAAATATTCTTATTAAAGAGAACTATTATAAATGACATCTTATATTGACTCTTAAAGTCCAGAAGCCAAGTAAGAGAGTACATAAAAGTTATACTAGAAAATGAGAGGTGTGAGGGTTTTTTTTGTTTTGTTTTGGTTTTTGGTTTTTGCTTTTTTTTTTTTTCTTTTTTAGAAATATTTAAGTAAGGAAGTTTCTTATTCTATGTTTTATCACTTTTCTCACGGCTTGTTAAAATATCAGTCTTGAAGATCAGTGTTTAAAACTTCACAGCCTGCATACATCAAAAACATCATTATCTTCAGTCTCCTTCTTGTTTCACTAAATAAAATGCAGCTACAGTTTTAATGGATGCAAGTATTCTCATTACTTGCCATTCCTTTGGACACTGCTTAAATTGCTTCCACATGTGTATGATAGAATTATTCTGCGAAAGTTTACATTCTGTAAACTGATGGATGTAAAGATATCAGAAACTTTAGTAGAGGTCTACCATGCCAGTAAATCTGTTCTGAGAGACACAAGTGAGAGTGATTGAACAAGGGACATTTTGGATGACAAGAACAAAGGAGTTGTTTCGGAGTTCTCTTTATAGGAGTGGCTTTGGGGACATAAATAATGAAGACACATACTAGAAATATTCCCTGTGAAATAATCTAATACAAGACAAAATCGAAAAGTTTAATTTCAATTTTCAACACTCTTCAGTGCAGGTTTTAAAATAACCAAGTAATACAGAAGTACAAATTCTGAAATCTTAGCACTTATTCTCCAAAGTACTTCAGCTGTTTATAGAATGTCCCTAATACTTTTGACGAGGAGGATGAAGGAACAGACATTCTACAACTTCCCTCTTGTCCATCAATAACAATTAGACATTAGCAAGAATTACACGTAACTAGACGTTCACTTCTTTACTATTTATGTTTATGGAGAAACCAGACATATTGTGGAAGTTAGCTTATCAAAGCATGTTATTATTTCTTGTGAACATATTACTACTCTGCATGAAAAATATGCAGAACTACAGGAGAAAAACAGGTGGAAAAAGGTATCTGAAGTAAACATTTGTAAGACATTCTGTGAATAAAAGAAGATGCATAATTTACTGTGGCCTGGGGGTAGCTATAAATTATATTCAGACAAATCACTATTTGTTCTTTTATTGCAGCAAAAAAAAATATCTCCTAGCAACTACCTTGTCTCACTGTATCTTCTAGTTAATATACAGAACAAGCTTTCTTAAAAGAAAATACAAATACAAATGGATGACAAAGATCTTTATCTTTTCTGGCAAAGCCCATAAGGAAAAACCATTAATTATCACCTGAAAGGAAAAAAAAAAACTTAGTTGCTCACACTCTAGACTATTTAGACAAAATAGCAGAAAAGTAAGATTTAACTTATCGTGTCAAGAAACAGCAACAGAGGAGGAAACTAGGCTTGTATTAAAATATGTAAAAAATAAAGGCTGAAATAAAATATTTGAATCCTTATATAGAAAAATAAGAAAACATAACTGTAAGTTATTTGCGGAGGATGCCTTGGAAAAATAAATGTTTATAGTGAATTGTGTATATTTTTTACAGATCAATGGACTAAAATGGAAAATTCCTACATCAATTCTTGAAGTGTTAAAAACCAGAAGATACTGTATTCAGGAGGGACTTAACAATAACCGTTTTGAAACCCATTAGGTAATGAAGACAGTAAAACATGAAAGTAGTTCCTAGAATACAGAGAAGACAGCTTTATGATCCAGAAAGTAGAAAATCCATGCAGAGAAGAAACTGCCCTGGATCTACTTCTTCAATAGGGAGGAACTAATTAAGAACGTGAGTATAATACAGAGATACTGCATTACTTAGTGTATGTACTTGACTGTAAGAGAGGAAATTCTGTTGAAAAAAGAAACTGAAGGAACATGGCACAGCAGAGAAAAGGTAGGCAGACTAGAATACATCTGTGTCAAGCTATCAAACTTCTGGGGAAAGCTAAGTATAAAAGCTCTAGGGTTGTGTAAAAAGTTGCATTGTGCAGCAGTGATGCTTGACACATCATAGACAATCCAATAGTAAAGGCCATCAGTACCAATTATCTACTAAATTGTTTCTGTCCTGCAATCTGCAGGTTGATATGGTAAAATTAGCTGACAGTAAGCTCAAGGGTGGACTAGTCAGGTTAATATGAAGCATGATGCAAACTAATTTATCTGGTACTGCAATTTAAGATTACAGATTAAGTACATCTGGAGTACCTCACAGTGGAGTCACCTGTAAGGTCAGATCTCAGGATTAAGTGAAATCTTGAAAATATCCAGGCATGGAGACTACATAACCTTCCAGAACAATCTGCTTACCTGTCAAACTGACCTCATGGTAACTAAGTTTTTCCATATAATCAGACTGAGCCTTTCTTAGTTCAAACTAAGTCTGTTTTATTTGTTCATCCACCATGCAACACTGTGAAAAGCATGTCTCTGCTTTCTTGGTCTCACAAATCTGTCACCTCTGCTGTCACCTCTTCTCTGCATCTCTTTCAGCTTCTTCTCACAGGCGCTCAGGACCATCTTGGTTGTTCTCCTCTAAACTTGCTCCAATTTATGAATGCCTTATCCTGGAGGCCCAGAACTGGACAGAATCCAGATGTGACATAATGAATATTGATTAGAGGTGAATAATCACTCCCCCCAATCTTCTGTCTGTGCTCCTGCCCACACAGTGCAGTACACTGTTTTCCTGTTTCCTGCAAGGACTCACCATGAACTCATGCTCAGCTCACACTCTGCCAACCCCACAGACACTTCACTGAAGCTTCTCCGGTTGTGACCTGACTCTTGGGTAGCGTACAAAGGTCAGAAGATCTGAGATCCTCTTAGGGTCAATTAAGGTGAAGCCACACCAAACGGTCAGTTAAAATATTTGTACTTCATTATGGTAACTAGATCTATATCTGTATATTTATAATTTATTGGCAATAAGCTGTGATGATACACCTTGAAAAGAGTGAGAAAAAAAAAAAGAAAGATATGAAAGTAAAGATAAAGAGATATCACCACATTTAGATCCAGTGATAGAGTTGTTCCTCAGGTGGTGGACATGCACCTGAACTGGCAGTCTTCTGACTTTTATTTGATTGTGGTACCCCCAAGGAGGAGCTCAGTCACTAGTTGCAAATAAGCCCGGAGGCTTGGGTGGTTGTCAGGACCCCTCCAATGCTATGATCAAGATATAAACCCTACTCAGGCCCTTGTGACTCATTTTTCCAGCCTGCAGAGGTCCTTCTGGATTGCAGCTGTGGCCTTGATCTTCTTACCTGCCTCACTCAATGTGATGCCACTTGCAAACTTACCAACATCTTTCTCTTCCTTCAGTTTTCTAAGTGAACTCATTGAGGGAAAGAGCTGTCTTTTGTATAGCTTTTTGTGAGGTGCCTGACTGAAGCATCTTAGAGGGTCATTTTGTCAGAAGCCTCAGGTCATTCCTCTTATATCAAGAATGACCACTGGGGATTAAATACCCTATTGTATACTCTGTGGACAGGGATTTCTGCTGCAATTCAGTTCTTAGCTCAAGTAGTTACGCTATATTGGGTGAAAGTAGACTGTGGAAAGAAAGGCTATTCAGAGGGTGTAGATACAGAGAAATATGAAGAGAAGATATTTACTCCAACTTTGCAATGCAAAACTTTTTTAGACTCCATCACAATTTTTTCTTTAAAAAAATCTTGAATAACTTACTGAGAAGTAAGTCCACATTTTCTTCTTATTTAAATTATTTATGTTTTATTACTCCTAACCCATGATGTTTTAACCCTGTCAAAAATTTGACCTCATTATTCAGCTGGTTTGACTAGCTAATTTGGAAGAGCAAACTGGCAGAAAAGAAAGTGAAAAAAATCAGCCATTTTTCATTTTTTTGCCTCAAGCATGTAACTATGAATGATTCATAGCACTTCTTGCTCTCTGACAGATTCATTATTAAAAGTTTATTTAATTATCAATACTGTGCTCTACTCTATTAAGAAAATCATATTTTATATTGACTATTGCTTGTGAATGAAGTTATCAGTGTCATTCAATCCACTTGAAATCCTGAACATCTGTTTCATTAAGCTGATAGAATTTGTTATTGACATACTTAATGCAATATATTTTCCAAAGGCATATTGGCAGTTTTGCCATGTGTTGAGAGAACTCATTGGTATAAGCTATCTCCATTTGTTGTTGTCTGTATGCTTGGTGTACTTTTTAGGCTCAAAAACACTGAGAGACTGTACTGCAGTGCCCACTTCAATAGTGCTAGATTAATTTATTTCATTGCTATTTTCATTGCAAATGCATGACAAGAAACACAATAGCAGCATGTAAATTATATCTGGACATACAAAATAAAGGGATTTATTATCTGCTGTTAATGCCAGTTGCTTTCAGTTTGCCCAAATACATTAAAAACATATTATGATATTATGGATATTAGGCAAACACTAACATTAACATATTTTAATGCACACTTCTATTTTTTCTTCATTTTATTTCAGATTAAAATCCATTACCAATATCAATGTTTTATCTCTTTTGTGCTGGAAATTGAATTCTGCAGTAGAGAAGGTGGAAAATGTTTAATAGGAATATCACAAATATTCTAAAATAGAAAAGTTTTTTCTCTGTTTATGATTGTTGTCATGCTCAACTGATTTTTTTTTCTTATTATTCTCAATGGTTCTATGTTGGAAAATACCCATGTGAATAACTGATTTTTTCTAAACTGAAGTTTCAAATATAATCGAGAGGCTTTCTTTAAAAGCATTAGGTACACATATTATAATACTTTTATTTATATTTATTTATTTATTTATTTATTTTAAATAAAGCACAAAGAAATCAATTTATTTTTTTTTTCTTGCTTCACTGGACAAGCTCTCACACTGTTTTCAGTTGCCAAAATTTTTCTTAATATAAGGAATTAATATTTTGTTGATATTTTGTTGATAAGGAATATATTTTGTTAATGTTGTTATCCATGTCAAGCCAAATTTTATACCTTAATAGTAAGCACTTTTCTCTTGTGTTTATTGTGTTATCATAAAGGTGATGCCATTTTAAGTCAGGAAAATGCAGAAAGGTAAGTATTTATGATATTTTGAAATGCTTACTCATTTCAAGTATTCTGAGTTCTGCTTTTTCAAAAAGTTTAATTTTATTCTGTCAAATTTGAAAGTGTATAGAATGGTTTATTACGAAAACAAAGATAGAGAAATGCAGGTCTTGAAAATATATCAGGTGGTTTCCAAACTGTTAGTCTAGTAACTTTCACAAATATAAGACTTTATTTTCACTAAACAAGTAAGTCTCATGATGAATCTATCAAATGACTTTAAAATATAATGATAAATAAATATGCAGATAGAAACGCATACAGCTTAATTTAATCACTACAGCCTTATTCAGTAAAACTCAAGATACAATTGTAAGAACTATCAGTTTGACAGTTTGTTCCCTGAATTTTCATCTCTCTTCCTCTGGGCCTACCATGGGATGAAGATATCAGTTGAAGATTTTTTTCATTAGAGTCCTCAAATATTTATATTTTAAGATACCCACCCAAACTCAGTGGATAACCCATTCCCACAATGGCTATTTACTGTATTCCTGACCAGAGATTGTGAGAAAAATATCCATCAGAAGAAATTTGCTTTATGGAACTGTACAAGTATGAGGTGTACTTTCAGAAATGTGCAGAAAGGTTTTTTAGTTATAACTTTTAGTTATAACTTCTTGGATTCTAGCCAAGATAACTAATAGAATAGAAAAAAATGAAAGAATAAAAGTACTGGGAACTTGATTTCAGGACTTCCACACGCTAAATTAATAATTCTTGTCTAAAGAGACAATCTTTATTCAAGCACTGAGACAGTGACTGTTTATAGGTTAATCTAGAATCTCCCAAATAAAACTGTTAATAAATCCTCATTTTAGCTATTATTCAAACAGAGATTTTTCTGTTTGAAGTCTCTTTCCATCTGGAATGGAGACTTCTGTGAATATGTGTTCTTGCTTGAATGTCCAAAAAACAAAACAAAACAAAACAAAAAAAAAACCCTCAAATTACCATGAAATTTTAAATATTGTAACTAATGGTGTTACCATAAGACATGAAGCAAACATATTTTCCTGTTTCTCAATATCTTAACACCATGTATAAATTCAAAGCAGAAAATGAATATAAGCCAAAAAAGTCCCAAACACCATAAACACTACTGTTCATTTTTCACGTGCTACAACATAAAATAATCAGTAGGAATATCATTAAATTGTAAATGATAATCATTGATACTGGAAGGAAATATCTCAAAATTATTTATTCCACTTATCCCCCCAAAACAAATTTATTTCTTCTCACGTCATCTCAAGCTTACCAAGCTCATCACAAGAGTAAAGCATCCAGCAAGCTGATGTCATCCAGAGCTTATCAGAGCAACATCTTGACATTACCATCAACCCCTTTCTTGTGTATCCCAAAGGTAACATCAAAATTCATGAATCAAACATATGCTTTCTGTCAATGGAACTTCATTTGCTATATCTAGAGCCACATGCAGGGGAAGAAATGCAACCACTGTGTGTCAAAATGGATTTGCTCGGACAGCTTATAAAACTCAGTGGGAGAATATTTTTAATAGAATAGCCATTTCCCAATCTATTAGTTTTGATGCTCTAAGAAAACTACAAAACACCTGCAAAGATAATAAGTTTTGAATTAAAATTTTAACTCTGAAAGATACTGCAAATTACAGATTTAGTTGTAATTCTGTTTTCTTGTACATTGCAGGTTTCTCCTGTCATTTCTAGATCATACTGCTTTTTCTTATATCTGCTATCTATCTTTCCTTGAAAACTATTCAGCGTAGTGCTTTAGCTTAAATCTGTTCTTTTAAACTGTGATTTATTTTGAGTTTGCTGCTATTTTTTTAACATTGGAAAATAATTGAGTTGTAAAATCTGTCTGCCAAGTCTAGAAACTTCATCTGATGCATGAGATATTGTTACTTTCCTCTACATATCTTACCACACAGATACACATTATATAGAGTTTTTACAGTGCTGGCAGTTATTGTGTACCACTGACAATTCAAAAAGGAGAGAAGGAAATATCAAGAAACATCTTTTGGAGACTATCCAGTAGGCAACTTGTCAGAGTACTGGTTTTCAACATGAAGAATGATATCCAAGTTCTTGTCTGAATACAGAAAATGTTTGTGTCCCAGCATTCAAATATGTGTTCCAATAAGTAAACTTTTGAATTTATTTACATCTTTTATTTTTGTGCAAATTTTTTAGTAATATCCTAGTGCTGAAGAGGAAAAGAGAAAGAAATGAATTCTTACCTCATGTTATTGCTGTCTGAATTAATACATCTTCTGAGATATCTGTTCCTTCTTGCCACCATCTCCCCTTTTTGCTGCCAGTAGAAAATGCAAAATCCCTCTTTCGGTTCATAGTGCATGGACAGCTTTGAGATGTGAACATTCCCTGTGCCACCAAGCAGCAGCCTCAAGAACAACTGATGGGATGGATGGATAGTTGCAAATAGAAGATGACTAAGGATTCAACTGAGGGTTAACTATTCTCTTCTGACTGTAGTGCGTGATTCTGGGATCCTGTATGCTTAATAGTTCATCTTGCAAGTTCAGAAGTTTAGGAATTGGATAAACAATGTAACTTTCCTTCGCAGTACAGTCTGCACAGTTCCTTGATTCATCAGCTTTCCCTGGAGACAACAGTAACCATCCAAAGCCATTACTTATTATCCACATTTCCGTGTCCCTGCAGAAGCTTTCATAAGCTTATCCCTTGTATTTTTCAACTGCAGACTTCTTTTTTTTTTTTTTTTGTTTCTTTATTTATTTTACTAATTAATTTTATTGCTTTTACTAATTTTAGGGCCTGGATTTGGTATCTGAAATGGATTTATATTAAAATTGCATTTATATTTTAGCAGGAAAAAAAAAGCAGAAGCAAAATCTAAAAAAATAACAGTTAAAAAATGATATCTTTAAGTTAAATATATTTCAAAATAACAGATTTTACAAACTGATTTTTTTTTTCTTCCCTGTGTGAACTTTTAGTATTTTGTCTTTCTTTACAGCCATTGCACTGTGGAAGTCAGATGCAGCCCACTGAGAGCATTAATTGTGTTTCAAAATAACTAGGTTGTTCAGAGATGATCTTTAATATTCTCCCATAGGGAAAAAAAAGTGATAAAAAGTCTGCATCAGTATAATGAAACAAATGAAGATATGGCCAGATATTTTCTATCCTTGACACAAAATATTATTTACATGCTTTCATCCTTTTCTTTTGGCAATATTATCTAGAATCTGATTTTTGTCAGATTGTAATGAAAATATATAAGACATTCCAGAAACAACCTGAATTCAGCATTCAGGAAATAAAATCTTCCATTGTACCAATGCTGCTCTGAAAGTAATGACTCCTACTTCATTATGTTGGCCCATGAATTCAGAGGGAGATGTTAGTGGCATGACAGTAGAGATTGAACCTTTCCACCAATATTCCATAACATTTTGTTACTGTCTGGCAGATGACAGCAAAGGAGCAGTGTTACAAAATGCCATCTGACATGAAGTATGTATGAAACAAAGCTGTGTCACTGAATTCCTCCATACAGAAAAAAATGCACCCATTGGCATTCATCAACACTTGCTGAATGTTTTAATGTTTTTGGAGACCCAGCAGTGGATATGAGCACAGTGAGGCAGTGGTAGTGCATTTCAGCTGGTGGCAGTGATGTAGAATACAAGTCACATTCTGGATGACCATGAAGATTTTTACGGGAGTGGCATGCAGGCTCTTGTGCATCACTGGCAAAAATGCATAGTTAATGGTACTGACTACCTTGAAAAATAGTGTTTTTTAAGCTGAGAATGGAGTCTATCAAATAGTTAGTGTGTTCTTTGTATCTGTTGTAGTTATCATTGAAATAAATAGGAGGCATTACTTTTGCGGTGACCTACATATTTAGCATAAACAAATTATTTCTGTCTTTTACTGTTAGCCAGTGTGCTCTCAATCTCTTTCTTTCTTCCTCCTTTGCTCACAAAGTTTTCTTTGTAATGAAAATGAATAAATTGTAGATCCTATAGGAACTAATATTTTCAATTATTATGTGATATTGATAGCTGTACTAGAACAATCTACAATGTAGTTTGCTGATTCAGCAGAGTATGTAGGGTTAACCAAATGTTTTGCTTCAGTACATTTATACTTATGAAACCTTCAGTTATTGCATTCCACCATTTTTGATTAATGTTTGATAGTTTACCACAAGGTTCTCACTATTTTATGAAACATATTGCTGCTTAAGTTTTTTTGATCAATCAACTCCTAAATCAGTTAGTAATGACAATTTATAACTTTTATTCAAGACTTTTAGATATAGTTGATATGTTCTTTAGAATGGGTGTATAATTTGTGAATTTACCGACACACATTTTGTAACTTCTTTACTTGCTCATGGGACTTTGACAGAAATTAGGAATATAGCATGGCACCAGGAGTATTATACAGTGGACAATCAGTTTAATTTGGAGACACTTAAAGATTGTGTTGTGCTTTGTATGGAGAGGTACTACATATTGCACTTCTAAATTATTATGACAGATTAATAAATACTCTTTATGATGAACTGGTAATGAGTGAATTGCAATACATGTTTCTGGGGAAAACAAATAACAGATGCAATCCAGTAAAGAACATATAGTTAATTTACTAATTTTACATAAAGTGGAAACATGGTTCAACATTTCCAAGTGATTGCAGAGTCAGAGGTCAGGAGTTGATGGTTGGTACCGTTACCTCTTCCAGTCAGCATCAGGTATAAAGTTAATTTAGTGGCACATTATGTGTAGAATAGTTGTGAATCTGATAATTTCAGGAAAACCCATCAATATATTAGTAGAAGTAACTGAATCGCTTTCCTTCTTTTGAAACTGTCTGACTGTATCATAAACAAGAGGAATGTTACAAAGCCTTCTTTCTTGCTGAGATGTTCAAAGCTCAGTTAAGCAGTATCCAGAATGCCAATTGACAATCTGCAGAGTTAAAAAGTCATTAACTCCCAGAAAGAAAATATAATCTCATTTTTAATGTTAAAAAATGGGTAACTATTTTACTTCTTGTAGAAGTAAAAAATGATGTTTTGAGAGCAGATAAAAAGTAGTTTAAATGTACTTGAGAAACAACAACACAAAACAAACAAACAAAAAAAACCAAAAAACAACAGAACAAACAAAAAACCCAGTGACATTAAGGCACCTGTAAATCTGTGCCAATTTACTTCAGCAGATCCCAAAGCAAATAAGAGGCCATTTACATACAGGCCTAAGTAGAGCTGGTAGCTAGAACCTATCCTAAATATCTTAGAAATGACATATTGTATGGGAACTGCTGAATCACGGCCTGAACCTCTGATTATCACCTGGGGTGAGCAATGAGTCAGCCAAGGGAGCACAGGTGAAGGCAATTCACCTGTGCTGCCGGAAGGGGTGGAGCCTGACTCCACCTCTCCTAGACCCATTTA
>JAOWBP010050470.1:0-19391 GCA_028571105.1 Tragopan temminckii
GGGGAACGTACAATTCTACAAATGGAGCTCTGCATTTACAAGTTTCATGAAGCTCAAATTATTGCTTCTGGTAAAATGTAGTGCTATCTGTAAGATAGAGGAGAGATTGTAGCCTGGTCATTTTTCAGGAAGGAATGAAAAAGCTAGACCTTAAACTGGAAGGTGGGCCAATAGAGATAAGTGTAAAAATTAACTTTCTTGTGAAGGATTTCCTTGCTTTTCAGGACACTGAGAGGTCTTCTGATGCCCACTCTCATACCCTCCCCTCCCTAAACCAAATAAACAACAACAAAAAAGCAAACAACAACAACAAAAAAAAACACAGAAAATCACAAAACAAAAGCAGGGATGTGGGGATTAAAAGTAATTCCATATTATTAGAGGAAGAAAGTGTGATCTCTACCTGTGATAGTTTAGCTTTTAATATATGGAAAACAAAGGAAACTACATATATGCATCCGTGTGCCATTTCAACAGTAACCTTCTATGAAATGTTCTTGTTTGTTAATCAACTTTGTTGAACTTTGATGACTCGTCCTGTAGGCTTGGTACTGGAATTCAGATGCTTGTTTCCTGCGGATTTGGGACTATTTCTTTCACAGTGTTCTCTGTCTGATGGATTTCTTAGAGAAGTACTTCTTAAAAAGAGGATATCATTTTGGGGATACGTAACACAAAGCCCAGGCAGCATAAAACCATGGTGTGATGTTAACATAAGGCTTATTTTGATAGTGCATCCACTTATCTTTTGGAGCATTGTTTATTGGCAAGCATCTACTTAATTTTCTCTAGACAAGCAATCTCTCTGAACTAACTTAAACACTTGGCATTTATTTGTGGTTCTTGCACAAGCGTTGTGTCCGTGGACACTTTCCCTGTGTTGTTTTTGTGGCTGCATGCAATAATCCACTATTTCATGCAGACTTCTGCATAATTTTGAAACCAATGTTTAATGTTCATATAATTTCCTTCTGGTTTTAAACAACCACTTAAAGGTGAGTCATGCTGTTGTTACTACTGTTGAGTCTGTCTTTAATGGATCTACCAAAAGTTTACCATTCAAGAAATGTAACTTTCAATAATGTTTTGTCAAATCAATTATGTGACGTCACTTGAAGAATAGTAGAGTTCTAGAACTGCTATTTATGACAAACAAAAACTAACAAGGTGATCACACTTAATCAGCATATCGTTTAATTCTGCTCCTTGGAATGTGAGATGTGTGCTTCGCTTACAGTTACTAGAAGCTTTCAGTGCAAGTCAGATATATTCCACAAGGAAGAGAGTGTGCAACAGCATAGGCTATGGATTTTGTAAATACCTTGTTACTTAGAGTAGATGTTCTTATGAACTAAGCTCTGCTTACCTTTTTGTCAGCTTGTCTAAATAAACTTGATGTTGAGCATTAAGTAACTTCTTCCTTCTCCCTAATCCCTACTCCATTCTTTGGTGCTCAGTTATTATGGACTGAGATATTAAATTGATAGTGAAGTTTAATGGAGAAACCTTTAAGAAAGTTTGCTGCAGAAATGCTAATTTATGTTTAACTATTGTAACAACTGTACTTTTTTCTTTCAGTTCACATGAGAGATCCTAATAATCAGCTTCACATAATTAAAAATCTGAAGATTGCTGTCAACAACATTATTACTCATCCACCTCAGCATGGTGCCATTCGAAAGCTTCTGAATGATGTTGTGTCTATCAGTCAGCCTGCTGAAGGACTAGTAGCTAACGTAATCACAGCTGGAGATTATGATCTCAACATTAGTGGTAAGTAATGATGTCGTATTTTTCTGTAATTCAAATTAGGTTGTACTGTAAGGTTTCTAATCTTGCTATCAAGTTTGTAGCATACATTAAAGTTGCTTTCAGGATTGATCAGTTTTGGTAATTGCAGTTTTTACTATAAAAATTGACTCAGGTAGCTTTGTTTTTAGACACTTCAAAATTTGTTGAATGCAATTAATAATTCCTAAGTTAAATTTGTTTCCCAGTGTTGTAGTTCTTGTGAACTTCTGTAAAAGTGTCATGCTATACAAAATGATCTGGTTTTCTAATTAGCTTATCAGATTAGAGGATCTTTACTTTTTTTTTTTTTGACAAATCTGAGATACTAACCTGTTACCCTTGGTTGGATGAATACCAACAAGGTTATTACTAATGTATGGGTTTACTTTGGCTTATTTTGTTGTCCCTTCCTGCTTCCAGTTCATAAAGTTGTCATAAACAGTTGATGGATAAGGAGGTTTTGAGGAAAAATGAGTAAATCTTTGCCTCGCTGTTTTTTTTTGTTTTTTTTTGTTTTTTTTCTGTTGAACTCAGTGCTTTGTATTTCACTGTCAAAATGATCAGAAGAATGGTTTAGCAATGTTTTTGTTTTTTTTTTTTTCCCCAATCATCAGGGGTAAGACATAGTGAATAACAGCAATTGAGATCTGATCTTGAGAGATGAGAAGATTAAACTCCTCCCAATTAAGACCCTAATCCATTAAAGCCTTTGAGTACATACTTAAAACATGTATGCATTGCCCTATTTAAACATAAGTTGTTTGTTGTACATAGTTCGGCTTAGTTGTGCATAGTTTGGCACGTGGTGAGGAAGTTGAGTCTGTTATAGGAAAAGACAGAGTTTTCATACTTTCTTTTTAACAGCAAATTCATGAAGATTAGTAGCTGATACCATATTTTTTAATGTTGATAATGAAAAATGCATAATTCTACAACTTCAATTCCTAATGTGAGAAGCTACATCTTCAACTTGATTTGATGTATCAATAGTAAGTCTTGGCTCTGAAAACTCTTATTTTTGAGAGCTCTTTTATAGTTTCCATGCCTCCTTATCTGACAAGTTGGGTTATTTGCTTGCTGTTTTAATTTGGAAATCTTTGTCTGAGTTTTGGAGAGTGGAAGACTCCCAAGATAACAAAATTGTTTTAGTGCAGAGAATGTCTTAATATTTCTGTTAGCCTCAGTTTTGAAGCAGGGGGAGAGAGTGATTGTGACTTTATCATGCCATTCTTTGTGGTGTTGAAAGAAAATATCTTTCCATTTGTTTTCTATATCACATCTGAAGCTCCAGCAGTAAATAATTCCCGCATATTGTCTCTCAATCGTTAGGTTCTTATTTCCATTCACAGAATCACCAAGGTTGAAAAAGACCTTCAAGATCATCCAGTCCAACCATCCACCTATCACCAATAGTACTCACTAAACCATGTCCCTCAACACAAAATCCAAACATTCCTTGAACACCTCCAGGGCCGATGACTCCACCGCCTCCCTGGCCTGCCTAACTACTTTCCTAAAAGTAGTTTTTCCTAACGTCCAGCCTAGATCTCCCCTGGTGCAGCTTGAAGCAGGCAACCGTCCAGCAGCAAACCTTTTAACTGTATTATCACAGATTTTAGAAATTGGTGCCTTACTCCTACTAGAAAGATAGAATTGTGTTTACATATAACTACTTCACACTGTGAAATGTGGAGGAGTCTGAAATGTTCATGACTTAAGTTATCTGGAATTAAATGTCTTCAGTCCCTGATGGTCCTGAATGGTATAGATTTTTCTCCTTCATGCTACCAGAGCGTAAAAGCCAATAGTATGTTTGAACCTGACCTATTTTAGTGTAATAATACCATGTTTTTTCTATCAGATCGCTCAGTTAAAGCTAGTGTCCCTTGGTACAATAATTGGAAAGAAACTTTGATGGAACTGAACACATCCACGGTTTATTCAGGTATCTTTTGTGGTTGGTGCCAATTTGCCAAATCGCCCTTTTTATTCCTTTCTCTATGTGCTCCATCCACCTCTCCTTACCATTTTCTACAACTGTTTAGCACTTATCTTGCTGTAGATGTGTGTTCCTCCATTTTTTTCCCTTAAATAAATAAATTTGAAGTGCTGGTGGTGGTTGATTAACTTTTCTTTTAACTGAATTCCTGCTGCTGTTAACCTAAATCATTTAGCCTTTCCGTAGAGTCCTATGAGTGCGTAGTGGTGTGGCAAGGGAAGTGATTTGGTGCTGTAAAAGCACTGCCTTGTTTGGTCCTATGGAAATGTATACAGTCACTGTTCTGTATTTCAAACGTGTTTTCCTGCTTCTCCATAGATTATTTTTTTTCCCTCTTACTGGATAGTGGTGCTTTGCAAACTGAAACTGAACTATTAACTGTACCAGAGCACATGTCTCTGCTATGTTGATATTCTTTCTGGTCTATGACTTCCGTAAAAGCAAAAAGCTTTGTGGCACATCTTTAAGACTTGTTTCTACCAAAATGCATTGGCTGTTGACTTAAGTGAAGCTTGATGTTGTGATCTATAAAATGGCCAGATTTTGGTGTTTTTTAGTTTTAAACAGTAGTAAAGCTTGTGCCTTTGGTTAGTAATAGCTATCGTTTCGAAAGTGTCTTATAGATGTGCTGCTGAATACTTTCTGAATGTGCTAGGATACTGGTAACCATGAAATTCGTATTGTTTTGTGAAGTAACAACAACAAAAAAACCCTTAAATAACTAAACTAAAAATGCTTCTTCTGATGAAGTAGACTTCTTAGCCTTAAGCTGGTATTTATGAACAGAAAGTACCATTTTTTGTTCTTAACAGTTCTGAACAAATTAGCAAGCTACTTAAATTTCAGCTCCTCTTGTTTAACCTCCTGTAAACATATACTGGAAAACTGAAAAGCATACAGGTCTGTGTTACTGAATGACAGTGTTGCTGTGCATTGCTGTAATGTTAAATAATACTGTGTATGAAGTTTTTCTCTAATACTGTTTTTATTTTGAGTAGGGTGCATGTTTATTTAAATGTCTTATATAAATGGTTACAGCCCTGAGTGAATACTATTTTAGTTTATCATGGATATGTTGAGGGAATTCGGTTACATTTACTAGGCTGAATTTGAAAGGGTGAGAAATAGGCGTAGTGCATTCCTGTTTGTGGATGTCAGATTTCTTAAACTTCTGTGCTTGAATTCAACAAAAAGAGAAAACTGAAATTAGAGCTTGAAACGAAAATGCAGTTAACATTTGGATTAACTTAGAATGTGAGTTAGAAAAGCTGCAGGTGCCCCATCCCTGAAGGCACTCAAGGCCACGTTGGATGGGGCCCTGGGCAGCTGAAGTGGTGGGTGGCAGCCCTGCCCATGGCATGGGGATGAAACTGGCTGGGCTTTTAAGGTCTTGTCCAACCCAAGGGGTCCTGTGATACTTACATTCTATAATTCTTACCCTAATCACAGAATCATAAATTGCTCAGGTTGGAAAAGACCTTCAAGATCATCAAGTCAAACCGCAACCTAACCATACTACCCTAACTCTAACAACTCACCACTAAATCATGTTCCTGAGCATCACATCCAATGATGATGATTCAATCATCAATGGATGATGATTCAATCACCTACCTGGGGAGCCTATTCCAGTGCTTAACCACCCTTTCTGTAAAGAAGCTTTTCCTGATATCCAACCTAAACTTCCCCTGGCACAATTTGAGGCCATTTCCCCTAGTCCTGTCTCCAGTGAGACCAACCCTGTTCTTGCTGCAATCGCCATTCAGGTATCTTAAGAGAGCAATAAGGTCTCCCCTCAGCCTTCTCTTTCCCAGGCTAAACAGCCTCAGTTCCTTCAGTCACTCCTCATAGGGCACATTCTCCAAGCCCTTCACAAGCCTCGTTGCCCTTCTTTGGACCTGCTCCAGCACCTCCTTGTCCTTTCTGTACTGAGGTGCTCAAAACTGAGCGCAGTACTCCAGGTGGGGCCTAGTTTAACTTTGTTTTATTTGAACCCTCATTACTACAAGGCTTTATTATACTTCTGTAAAATATGCATGAGTCACTTTCTCGTGGCTTCTTTTAGTAACAAACTGTATTTTTCTTCATTCAAATACCTGGAAAAAAAAAATATATGTATCTACTTATGCACACACAAGAGGCTTAGTAAAAGCAAAAGCTTTTTTATACCATAAATCAAAGAGCAATTAGTTAGAAAGATGCTATGTGAACACTAGAAGCTTGCTTTCTATTGGTCTACTTGTAATGTGAGATGTACTGAATAGTAGACTGAGTTCAGTTGTGAGGTGTTAGTATATCTGATTCTTCTGTGTGTGAAGCCGATATAAGATGGCTGGACAATATAAGATGAAGCAAAAAGCATAAACTTAGTACACTAGAAGATAATCACAACATACAAATTGAATTCAATTTGTTGAAGTATGCTGGAAAATTAAGGTTTTGGTAGGTGACAGGAGGAGGTCAGTTTTAGAGAATTTTGACATGAGTTGAATGGAGCAATGTTTGTTCTTGGTGCCCTATAAGGAGAACAAGTGCCTTCAGAAAACAATGCGTTTTCTGTACCAGCTATTGTTTTCTAATTTGCAGGTAAGTTTACTCTGGATTCTAAACTTTCAGTGTAAAGTCAGGTCATTAAAAATTTACTAGTTTATCTCTGGGGTCTTTTTTTTTTCTGTGTGGGCAAAGGAGATGCAGAATTAAGGTGACAGTAAAACAGTTCTGAAAGGAGCAAGTATTTCATGGCTATATTGTTGTAGGAAGAATCAGACAAGATTCTTAAGTTTATGTTCTTTGAATATCCCAAACATGATTCGCTTCCCTTAAGCTGATATTCTTAAAGTCTCTATTGTAAAAGGGTGTTTGTACAGGATGGGTTAATATAATAAGGCACTAATGGCACAGTGTAGATCTGAACTTTTAGCTTTTGGGATCTCTGGTCAGCTGATAACTAAACTGTTGCTGTTTATTTTAGCCAGGAGAAGGGAAGAGGACTGCTGTCAAGCCAAGTCACAACGCTTTCAAAAAGCTTCAGAAAAACTGTCAGGATAGGGCTTTGGTAATTCTTGGCTCCTTTACACAGTTAATTTTTAACCTTTGCTTCTCAGTTGTTAAATTCCTACAGTAGACAAATACAATGATAGAGGAACTTTGTATTTTTTTTTTACTTTCCCAAGTCTCTGTTTTTTAGAGGGTGGTAAGGAGTTCTTACAAGAACTGAATAGGTGAGCCTAAATACTGAAAAAGTTGATACTTGAGATGCTGTTCAGTTTCACAGGATTTGATTCAAAGAGTTAATTTTTCCTCCTTTTGTGTATTTTGAAATTTCTTTTTTCAATTGTTCTCTTCATTTATTTGCCATGCAAACTCTGTTTGCAAGTTTTACTTTCAGGTGTAGTATTTCATGTTTCCTTTTTTATAAGTGACTAAACCAAAGTTTGGCTAAATAATTACATTTGGTATTACTTTATTGTGTATTTCAGCTACTACTCCTTGGTTTGAGTCTTACAGAGAGTGCTTTCTTCAGTCCATGCCTGCATCAGATCATGAGTTCCTAAACCACTATGTTGCATGTATCCTTTGAGTGTTACACAGATCTGGCTGCAGTAATGCAGGAGACTTCGAAATTTTAGAATTGTTTTTTTTGCCACAGTGCTTTGAAATGTGCCCTTTTTGATACGTCTGAGTATAAGGATAATTTTGTTAAGAGTCTGGGGTTTTCTTTGTAGTAAAACCCACGCTTCTTTATATGTCAAACTGAACTCTAAGCTTATACATGTGACTTAAGCTTACTTATCCGAAAATATTTTTTGCCATAGCTATTTAGGTATCTGCTGGCTATAATTCAAGCACAGCAAGGATCTATGTGCTTGGGATATACCTGTGGCCTTTCATAGCATTGCTAGCAGATGGAGGGGGGGAGATTAGAAAGGGTGTGCCCAAAAAAAAAAAAAGACTTTCAGCTGTTTGAAGCAAAAAAAGTCTGGAAAGATGCCTAAATGTGTTCACAGCATTTTTGTTATCATAACTTAACCCTGACTTGCTTGTCTGCAGGGAAAATGAAAATATACACTGTTTTATGTTGTAGCTGCTGTTAAGCTTCACTTTAAGGATAATGCTGTGGTTTTCATAACACTCTGTTTCTAATTAATAAGTAATTCATTACTGTGAATCTATGGTGGAATAGATACATTGGTCGCCATTTGAGAGAATCTTATACAGAATTAATCTGGCAAAAAAAATGATTCTGACCCTTGACTACTACATTGCAGTAACGATTAAACTACAACTTGGTTTCTGTCGTCTTTGATTTAATGTCTTTAGTTTGGTGAACAGATGTGGCAGAGCAGGTTGTTCCTTATTAGTGATAATGGAGTTGCATTTAGGTAAAAATTGAAACGCATCTGCTTTTTATTCTGCAGGTGTTGCTATCTTTATGAATGCTGGCTGTTACTGTTGCTCAGATGATACCTTAAGGAACTTACATTCTCTTTGAGCATTTGAAAATGAAGTGCACTGGAAGTGAACATCTGTTGTATTTGTACAAAAACAGGTTTCATGTTTGAAATATCTGAAATATTAAATAAAGTATTAGCTGTTGTGTATCAGCTTAAACGCAGATTCAGCTTCAGAACTAGAACAAAGTCCTTGTTTCAGTTACAAATGTTAGCTAAACAACCATCTAAATACTGTTTCTATTGAAATTTAGAATGAATTCAAGTTAAACGTAGTGTGTTTTACTGGCATAAGATAAACAGGATGTGTGCAATGTTTATTTTATACACTGCCGATTTTATCATCATTGGCTGTTCTTAAGTTCTTCTGGTTAACATCCTTAACACGAGTTTAGGTATGCTTGTAGTTTCTTCGAGTGAACCAGAGCCTGTGGAGCAATTTCTGAAGCTGTCGCAAGAGCAACATCGAATTCAACATAGTAGTGAATACTCTTATCCAAAATGGTTTATACCAAACACACTCAAGTACTATGTGCTATTGCATGATGTAAGCTTAGGTGAAGAGCAAAGGTAGGTGGTCTGCCTTCAGGTGAACTATTGGACTAAAATGCTTGTATTTATAAATTGCTGCTAGGATTAGACTTGCAACATTGTGTTAACCTGTGTTCAGTTATCAAGGCAGCCTTCAAGTAGTATTTTTCTATCTAATTTTTGTGTTATATAAGATAAAAATAATTAGTCTTGGCTTCTTGAAGTAGCTTTATTTGCTGGCTCATTGAATTAGTTCTCAGAGGTTGTTGGTTTTATTCTTGTGTGAGGTACCAGTTTAAATACATAAATTTTTAATCTAAATCCTGTGGGTAAATAGTCCAGGGTAGCTTGTTGTGGTAAACACTGGAATTGGTTCAATATCAAGACAGGCTAGATGTTACTGTTTCTTTTTTCAGAGCTGACTCCATTTATGAAGAGATGAAGCAGAGGTATGGAACTCAGGGTTGCTATTTGCTGAAAATAAATTCTCGAGTATCTAACAGAGGAACTGATGAACAGATACCAGACCCTTGGAGCCAGTACCTTCAGAAAAACTCCATTCAGAACCAGGTACTGCAGTATTTCAAAAACAACTTACAAGGTGCATACAAATGCCCGTGGGATTGTTTCTTCTGGAGAGGAGGAGGTTCAGGGGAGACCTTATCACTCTCTACAATGATCTGAAAGGAGTTTGTGGTAAGGTGGAGGTTGACCTCTTCTCCCACATAACTACTGACAGGATGAGAGGCAGTGGCCTCGAGTTGTACCAGGGGAGATTCAGGTTGAATGTTAGGAAAAATCTCTTCTCTGAAAGCGGTCAGGTGCTGGAACAGGCTGCCAAGGAAGGTAGTTGAGTGACCTCCCCTGGAGGTGTTCAAGAAACATTTAGGTTTTACACTGAGAGACATGATATAATGTGGAAATATTGGTGGAGGTGGATGGTTGGACTGGATGATCTTAGAGGTCTTTTCCAACCTTGATGATATTATGATTTTTAGTTGAGTTAAATTTTTCTTTAGTTTTATGTATGTGTTTCTACAGAATAGACTAGTAGGTTGTCAAGCTATGTAAAACTCAGATTTTTTTTTTTTTTAACTTGACCTTGGTGTGAGGACGTAAGGCAGGTCCTCTTCTGTAGAGCTGTCCTCAGTGCTCCTTAAAGTCACTACCTGACTTCAAAGAGAGACTACCTGAAATAACGGAAAGAAAGAGACTGAAATAATAAATTCCTGAGGTTGCCTGCGATGGATAGCAGAAGTATCCATTCATACCTTCATTTTGATTAATTTCTGCAGTTTCAAATTTCTTGTTTTTCCTGCTGTCCCGTAGTTTGCTATGTGATTCCTTTTATGGTAATTTCTTGCAGTCAAACCTAGTCTGTCATTTGCAAGAGTGGCAAATGATAGTGTATGCTAGTTCAGAGTATTTGCTTCTGTTTGCCATAAAAGTCTGTATTTTTGACTTCAAGACCAAAAATAATCCTTCTAAATTTTGCTTTTACTGTCTTGCCTTTCTAACTTTACGCAACTAAAAAATGTGTGAATCATAGTTTCTTACCAAATCTAGTTGGTACTGTCAAAACTGTTTGCATTCTGTAAGATACTAAGAGGGCCAGTAAGCAATGTTCCACCATAAATTAGTGTTGTTCTTTTTTTCCATGTTAACTGTACCACATTGTGTTGCTTTTTTTTTTTTGAGCTTGTTCAGGAGTTGCTTTTAAGGAGCATATATTTACTGTTGTAGGCATTACTTTGTAAGGGCTCCAGTCAGCTGCTGAAGCTGCTTGCTTTAGTTGACAGTGTTGCTATTTTGAGCAAACCAGAAGATACTTGCTTTCTGTTGTTGATTATAACTTATATCTGTACAATGGAATGGGACCTTAAGGACTCAACAAACTGCTTCAGTGAATATATATGAACATCTAGATGAGTGTGCTTTCTTATCTAGTGAACTTAAAGTTAATAGCTACTGTTTACTGATTATTTTTTTTTAAAGAATGTTCTTGCATTCTTAGTCCTAACTTCTTTTTCCTTTCTGGCAGGATTGCTATGAAGACTGTCCTTATACTGTCATTTCAAACAAGAATACTGATCATTTAATATCAGATGGCTTAGATAATGAAATTAAAGGTATTTTTATAACTTCCTTCAAAACTTTAATGTGATAGCTTTTTTAGAGCTGCCTTGCATGCAATAGCAATCAGTTCTGAGTGGTAGTCAAGTTCGGATGTGTGCTTAAATATAGTGCTACATTACAAGTGTTAAACTGTTTGGAACTTCATGAATAACTTTTTGAAAGTGATTTAATACATTAAGATAAGTGTTTCAAGTCTAGAAGCTTAATCAAGGTATAGAATAAATGTAAGGTAGTCTATAAACTGAAATTGAAAAAAAAAAAAATAGTAACTACAAACATTGTTTATTTTCTCTTAAGTAATTACAAATAGTAATTTTCTAAATGCACGAAGGTGTATAACCTCATGTCCACAAAACAACACAGTCATTTATCTACTAGATTGATGTTAATTTGGAGATGGACCTCATGAGATGTTTCATTTTAATGAGATGAATAGTGATGTATTAGGCTTGTCTAGAATTGTATATTGTGATGTAAATTGGATTTTTTTTAAAGGAAAAGAAAGGCATGGAAAATTCAAGTTTTTAATAGGGATACAGAAGTGATTGGTTCTGGTGTGTCCACTGTAGCAATTACTGTATTTCCATCTTTTCATGAATGCTTGACTTCAAATTTAATGCTTTCATTGTCGTCTTTGCAGAATTTTGAATAGTGAAAGCATTGAATGAAGTGAATTTAATAAAAATGACATTTAAAATTGCGAATGTGTAAGTAACTTCATATTTATGAAGGCTTTGATGTTTGAATCTTTTTGTAGATGGCCTGTCAAACAACTTCAAGACTCATCCCCTTCAACTGGATCATCCCAGCAGCAGTTTAGATAGCACTGATTATGTGAAGGCTACTACATCGTTGCAGGAATCAAAGAAATCAAACTCTGGAACGCCTCATGGTGCTTGTTTAACACTCACGGATCATGATCGAATTAGGCAGTTCATACAGGAATTCACGTTTAGGGGACTTTTGCCACATATAGAGAAGACAATTCGGCAACTTAATGATCAGGTCAGCATTTAGTCTTGTAATCAAAAACAACAGTGGTATAACTCCAGCTACCCAGCAGTCTCTTGAAATTATTACTTCCTTGTGCACCTAATGATTCAATTATCTTAGTGAAAGCTGTAAGAAAATTGAAGAGAAATAGATTCAAGTTTTTATTTGTTTGGTTTTCTTAAAAAATAAACAACACACTGCTGAAAACAATGCCTATACCAACAGAACTTCATTACAAGGTGGCTCATTGTGAAAGTCTGCCTCAGCTGTTACAAGGTTATTTCTTTGCTTCTAAAATCTTTGTTTCTACTGGACTATTCTAGCATGAGGACCAATATGTACTTTTCATCTCAACATTTGAAATGAAAAGCAGGGACAACAAAGCAGGGACATGTTTCTCCATCAATAGTTGTCTCTAGAAAAGCTGTATGCTTTAACGTCCAAGAGAAATGCATGGACATCCTAAATCATGCAATTCTGTTCAGGTATCATTAGCTGAGAATTAATATCTCAAACTATGTTTTTTGGAACTGTGGTACCTAGGAGTCTTTCTTTGGAATTGTGGTATCTTACCTAATGCCATGCCTATAATAAGGCAAGAACATGCGTTAAAATTGTTCTCATCACAGTAAGATCCTTTCTTTTGTAGGTATTTCACTTCTGTTTGGTCTTTAAGGGCTGGAGCAATTGATTGACTTAAATTAGTACAGTCAAATTACTGGATTTAGCAGTTGACTTGTGCCAAAATATCAGCCTATTAACTGAGATCTCAGTTTTAAGAGTTGTCTGGTTCTTCTATAGTTTACATTGTGAAGCTAGTTGATACTACACAGCTGCCCTGGGTATGAATGTAGTAATATATTCCTAATAACTGTAGGAAAAACATTATGTTAATGTTTCATTTTTTAAAAATTACTTTTTAAAAGAGATGTAGCTTTATTAGACAAGGGGTGTGATAATTCCCTGTTTGCAGCGTGGTGGTAGGTACTTCACATGATGATGGGAATACTGTTCTCTCTTGATATACATTATTTAGTGTAGATTTCAGATTAAACCAATACCAAAAGTTGATACTGTTAGATTCTAGAAAATATATCAAATCTTTGCTTTTTTTCTTGATTGAAATGTTGTAGAATCAAAGAACGGTTTGGGTTGGAAAGAACCTTTAAGATCATCTAGATTTGAGATCTTCATGTCTGAAGCTTACAGCAACAATAGTCAGTTTCAGACAGCTGAGGTTCATTATGTATGTGAATTGCAGCTTCAATCTGCTTCACTCAATGTAGTGTGTTGTTTTATTGATTTTTATTTTCGTCTGCTTTCTAAGAAAAAAAAAAAAAACACCAAGTCTTGATAAGGCTTGGGTTTGTTGTTGGGCTTAACTTATGTTAATATTTCTTTTGCAGTGTAGTACTCCTAATTCATTGTTTCTTTGCAGTTAATATCCAGAAAAGGCTTGAGCCGATCATTGTTTTCTGCTACTAAAAAATGGTTTAGTGGAAGTAAGGTTCCAGAGAAAAGCATAAATGAACTGAAGAATACTTCTGGTTTGCTGTAAGTTGATTCAGTCATTACCTTTAAATCTAAAATGGGAATGCCACTCTTTCTTATGAGGGAAAGCCTGTATTAATGGTATTCTGCAAAAGCAAACTGAAGCAGCAATACTGTAAAAGGCTTGGAATGGTGGAGAAGTCATAAAAGTGTTATGCCTACCTTTGAATGATAAAGGTGTAGCAAGAACTTAAGAGGGATAAGAGAAAATGTTTACTGAGCCATCTTCTATATTTACAGTGAACCTTTCTAAGGTACAAAGTACGTATTTTTCAGAGTAATACTAATAAAGAATATGGCTTCCTGTAAGACATTTAAAAATCCATGTAAGTATTTTCTGTTGTTTAAGTCAAGTACCATGTAATAGGTGTTCTTAGGCTTGTTCATGTGGTTACGTAACTTAACCCAGTGGAGTATTGTATGTGTTACTTCTGCAGGTGCATTTTAGAGGTAAATTAAGGGGCATATCACACTTCATACAGCTGGTTTTACGCTAAATACGTCTTAAATTTTACTAAAGTATTTGTTGAGCCAAACTCAATGTTCTCGAAACTTGCATACAACTTTAAATTTATGTGATTTGTCCTAAAGCTCACGAGCAAACTATTGTCAATTTCAAAGACTGTAAAGTTTTATTCTTCCTTCTTTTACAGATTTCTTTAACTCTAGCAGTTAATAATACTGAGCACTTTCAGTGATAACGGCATACTTGTTTTAGTGTTTCATTCACAGGAATGATTTCTTTGAAAGTTAGTGGGATAGCAAATCTTGTTGATTAACCAAGTAACTTTCTTGCTAATTAACCAAGTAACCAGTTAACATGGCAGAAAGGAAGTAGCTTTACTTTTCTTAGTAAGTTACCTTTGGGTAACGTTAAGTTGATGCTTATCTTATTCCTTGTCTTTGAATAGAAATTAAGATGAGAGTAGAGTATATCTTGCTTTATTTGATGCAATTACGACTTTAAATTTAAATATTTGTATTCATAGGTATCCCCCAGAAGCACCAGAGCTTCAAATCCGGAAAATGGCAGACTTATGCTTTTTGGTGCAACACTATGAACTTGCGTATAGCTGTTACCATACAGCAAAGAAGGACTTCTTAAATGATCAGGCAATGCTTTATGCAGCTGGAGCGCTGGTTGGTACTTCATATAGCCTAAACGTATTTTCATAGTAATCTCTATTATTTGTCTGAAAGTAACAAAGTGCAATCCCTTCTGTCCACCATCTATAAAGATTTTGCTAAACTTGCTATATCTTCAGCAAGTCTGAAGGTGCTCTTAAAACTGGTAGCTGCTATTTTATGATAGGAAAAATTGGAGATTTAATTCTTAAAATGTGAAATACAAAAAGGAGAACATCTGTAATGCAACCTCCAGGAAAAATAAATCTTATTCTTGAGTATTAGACAAGAGACAAGTTTAAGTGGAAAATAATTTTATAGCGCTACTTTTTAGCAAAGCATTAACTTCTTGACAAATACATCTCTCTAACTATGGTGGTGTACCATTTTTTTTTAATACTGAATTTTGTGAGATGTACTTTGAGTGCATCTTTACAGTGCAGGTTATCAGCAGTAACATTCTCATTCATTAATTCTCCTTGTGGATGGAGGTATGAGACTAGAATAATTTCCAGTAAGAAGAGTTGGAATACTAGAGAAAGAAAGAAACTATTTTTTTTAGCAATTCTGAGAAGCTGTTTTTTGGAATTTCAGTCTGGTTAACTCAGATTTAAAATTTTACTTTGTAGATCTATGAAAGCATTCTTTTCACAGTCCTATTTTGAATTAGAACAGTTATGTAGACGTATATTTTTTTGCAGTACAGAGAGTTGCGCTGCATTTTGCTAATCTCAGAAGTTATCTTAATTTCTTAATGAATAATTAAATCTTGAAACTTAAAATCTTCAGCTGCTGAAGAAGAACTTTGCTATTATGTCCCTATAAGAAAGGAGCTATTAGAGTAGAATAAAACTAAAATTTCCTTGGAAGCAGAAGAATATAATGTCTTTTAAGAAAACTTAAATGATCCTCATTTTAAAAGAGATACAGTGTTATCAGAAAAATGATTCCTGCAATAGCAAATTGACTCTTCCAAAGTAGTGCTTAATCATTGTTTCTTCATACTGTTGTGTGCTGTCGACTGAAAATCTTCTGTAAGTGCGTAACTTATGCTGCTGGCTGATTAATTTCAAGCAGAGTCATAAATGGACTATTGCATTAAACCTTATATCAGCTATAAAAGTCTGCTCTACACAGTGTATGTCAGCAATTGATTAGATGTTTTGAGCTAGTAGCTGTTGAAATGTTGTTTCTCAGTATTTTGATATTTACAGTTTGTTGAAAACAGCTGTGGTGACTGTGCTGACTTGTTTTTGTAGGAAATGGCAGCAGTATCAGCGTTTCTTCAGCCAGGAGCTCCTAGGCCTTATCCTGCTCATTATATGGAAACAGCAATTCAGACTTACCGAGATATCTGCAAGTACGTTGTTTACTTTTATACCAACCTAACGAAAAATGAAATTTCTGGTGGTTTGGCTTTCTTTCCCTGCACACTGATAGTGCCAAATAAATCATATCATAGAATGGCTTGGGTTGGAAGGGAACTCGAGGGTCATCAAGGAGGGCTGCCAACCTCCATATCCAAATACTAGATCAGGCTGCCCAGGGCCCCATCCAACCTGGCTTTAAGCACCTCCAGGGATGGGACATCCACAGCCTCTCTGGGCAGCCTGTTCCAGCACCTCACCACTCTCTTGGTAAAGAACTTTCCCCTGATATCCAGGGTAAATCTTCCCTCTCTCAACTTAAAAGCATTTCCCCTTCTCCTGCTATTATCTGCTCTTGAAGGGTAGAAATGAGTTTACTCACTTCCTGTTAGACTCCCTTTAGGTACTGAATGGCTGCAATGAAGTCATCCCACAGCCTTCTCCAGGCTGAACAAGCCCAGCTCCCTCAGCCTGTCTTCCTAGAGGAGGTGCTCCAGCCCTAAAAAAAAAAAAAATAATAAAAAAAAATAAAAAAAATCAGAGGTCGATAACCTCTTAGAGATATGTTAGCTTATCTAGGAAGGAGATGTGCGGTGTTCTTAATAGAGTACTTATTGAACTTGTTTCTCGTGGTCTGATTTCTTGTTTGTCAGATCGTTTAGTTGGCTGGGTTATTTTACTTGGCTTTCTGTAAACACAGTGCATCCAAAAACACTTCCTGGCTTTGAATTGTAAAAAGAAATAAATGCCCTTCTTATAGTAGGATGACGAACTTAATGGTACAAGTGTTAATATGTGTTTTGCAGGGGCAAAGTTTTTCATAGTTTCTTTTTGAAAAGTATTTATTGACGTTGTTGTTTTCTGCTTCAGGAACATGGTTCTGGCTGAACGCTGTGTACTACTTAGTGCTGAAATCTTAAAAAGTCAGAGCAAGTATTCAGAAGCAGCTGCTCTTCTGATTCGTTTAACCAGTGAGGTAAAACAGTAGCTTTTTCCACTTTTTTTTTCCCCACTCTTGTCCTCCTTCTACCCAGGTGCTTCCTGGTGACGTTTTAATTCTTGTTCTAGGATACTTGCTATCCAAGATAGCAAATGACCAGGTATAAAGTTTGAAGTGAAGAAAATTATTTATTCACCTTCCTGGTGAAGGAACTCGTACTTTTTTTTTCTCTCACACTGTGATTTGCTTGAACTCTTTAAACACCTGCTGAATGTCCTTTGTATGTATTAAGTTCAGTTTAAGAACTCATTTGTTAAAAATGTTAGTGTGGCTTACTAGACCTCTAATGAATACTGTCCCACATGTAATCACGTGTTCTCACTTGTTTAAGTAACTAAGCTAAAACTGCAGCTTAGTTACTATGAATCTTTAGAATTTTACTGTGTAGGTGAAAGTTAGCCTGAATACTTCTCTAGTATTGATTGGTTTAAAGTGAGCATGGAAATAGCTCTGAATTGTCCATCAAGGGTTTTGTTATGTTACTACTGGTATTACGTTTGTTTGCATTTTTTTCAAGCGTGTTCTGTGTAGCTTGGAGGAAAGTCTTAACTGGCAGTTAATTCTGGCTTTGTAGCCAGCTGTACCAAATGTGGTACTTCTGAGACTTTCCCTGGGATTTACTGAGCTTGGAATAAATTTGCTTAGTTCTGTAAGTTATTCTCTCAAGTGTCTTTGTAGCTGTGTTTTGGCCCTTTCAACTTAAACTTGGTACCAAAAATTCTATGTGAGCATATATGTTATTTAAGTAAGGAATTTAAATATTGCAAGTTGTATACAGCCATTTTACTACTTTAAATTTTATGTGGTATGCTTGTGTTGCTGTTTGGCAGAAGCAAGGGAAGGCTTTATAGGATACTATAAAGCTGTCTCTAAGTGTATTTGTAGTCCAGGCATGTACTTGGATGTTGTTAACAGTAGTAGAGTTGAGTAGCGATAAGTAGATCCTGTTTGGATTGGTTAGAGTAGTATAGCTTTGTCTTGGCATGAGAGGAGAAGTTGCTAATGGTAAGAAGTGTGGTACCCTATAAGAAGGAATTCTTGTTCTTGTAATCTAAATTCACTAAGTTACGCTTAGATTTTTTTTCCTTAATCCTATTAAAAGTTACTGTTTGTTTCTAGTATCTAGAGAGGGAGGGGAAAAGGTAGAATGCTTCAGATTTGGGTTAGAAACTGTGGCATGAGTAATTGAAGAGAAAGAAAGGTTTGTCTCGCCACTCAAAGAGAAGCAGGTTGATAAATCTCCTTTGGGGAAATAGTAGCACATCTGGTTATGACAATGATTATACTTGTAACAAAGCGAAAAATACTTTTAGTTTTAATTTCTTTTGTATGTATACATACAATGTTCAAATACAAAATGCTTCTCAATTTTATAGCAGTTACAGCTTTTTTTTTCCTTTTAGCCTTAGAACAAGACTACAGGTATATTTATGTTTATATTTGACTTTGAGGTTAATTCTCTTTTTCTCTTTTAAATAGGATTCAGATCTTCGTAGTGCGCTTCTGTTAGAGCAGGCAGCACATTGCTTTATAAACATGAAAAGTCCCATGGTCAGAAAGTTTGCGTTTCATATGATACTGGCTGGCCATAGGTTTAGTAAAGCAGGACAGGTGAGTATTATCTTTCCAGATGGAAAAAAAGTTTTTTGTACTTCATCTGAACAGAATGTTATTATGGGAAAAGATGCTTAGCTTCTGGTGTTTTTTTAGAAGTATTGAGCTCAGTAATCATCTAAAATTATTTCTGCATTAATCTTTTACATCTGTATTTAAAATGATGCTGAAGATCACTGACTTGAAATTTAGTGATGTTTTTTATTTCTGGGTTCCAATTTTATAACCAAATAAAAAAAATCTTACATCGTACTGTATGAAGTAGCATCTCTATTCATGAAATGATTGAGTTGCGGAAGTTAGAGTTTTGCTAACAGCTATTAGAATAATAACAAAATTTAACCTGTTTTCCTGGTGTCTTAGCTATATGCAGTGGAGAGGTCAATGTGTATGAATAGTTAGTACACAACAAACTGACATCTAGTTACGACTGCTTAGACTCGATTAACAACTAAACCGATGCAAATTGGTTTTACTTTGCCTACACAGTAATGTGAGTGAGCTTTGTGATAAACTGAATTTGAACATGTCTTACATGCCTCATATTTGTCTCAGTTGTGTAATGGTCTCTACAGGAAACATGTTTGATTTCTTTTGGGGTTAGTCACTAGAGTTCAGTTATGGAGCTGCAGTCTTGTTTTGTATGTACTGCAGGGCTGTTGCTTAACTTGCTATGAATTTTGTCTTATGTGGGTTTTTTTTGAACAGCAGCTGAATGGAAATGAAAGTTCCGTTAGTGAATGAAGTATATTAAATATAGCTAGGTCTTGAAGCTCTGCAAACTCTAGCAGTCTATTCTAAAGCAACACAGAACACTTTTAATAAGTAGTCTT
>JAOWBP010050472.1:6312-19384 GCA_028571105.1 Tragopan temminckii
AGTCTTATGATTAATCTTCTTTCATTTATAGAAGAGAAATGCTGGAAATGCTGGCACCAGAGGAAGAAGAGCAATCTCAAGAGGATACTGAGGAGAAAGGTGAAAGCATTTATCATTTCAAATGATTGAGCAAACTTGTATTTATGTAGCTCTTACAGGCTTGATTTTTATTTTACATTCAGCATCTAGAAAAATTACTTTGTATTGCTATCTGTAGTTGCTTCACTGATTTGGGCACTCATTTTTATGTGATACTCTTAATGAATGCTGCAGAATAAAGATGTATATTAGATCAACCAGCATAGTTAAATCTTCCAATAAATATGAAGGGCAGAACTCTATTTCCTGTCTAGTAATAGTAACTTATTCTAAGTGGGTTATTAATTATCTTCATACTTCAAACTCATAAAATCTGTATTAGTTAGAAAACATTGTTAGAATTTAGCAAACAGCTAGTCAGAAAATGGTGAAATGTGCTAGCCTCCAGAAAGCTCAGCCTGAAGCAGTAAAAGGGGAACTGAAATTATTTCAGCAGTAGGTCTGTTAGCATGTGTTAAGAATTGCTGAATCCAGTAGCAACGTATGTTACAAATTGCTGAATTCAATAACTCACTATAGGTGATGCTGCTGAGCTCCATGTCCTCAGGTCCCGCTAGTAATGAGTCTAAGCATGTATTCCCAATCTCCTTTTCATCCCCTTCACTCTTATTTGTGCTTGTTCTTCCCCAATCCACTTTGATCCCTTCTTTTTCTTGCTTTTGTCCTTTTTTGGAATACCTCACATAATGTTATGAGTCTCTCAGAATCTCAAACTGTTATTCTTAGCATTTCCTAATGAATCTCACTCCCCTGTAGGGAGCAATCACAGAATCATAGAATGGATTAGGTTGAAGGGAACCTTAAAGATCATCCAGTCCCACCCCCCCGGCTCAGGCTGTCCAGGGCCCCATCCAACATGGCCTTGAGAACCTTCCAAGCCTCACAACTTCTCTGGGCAGTCTGTGCCAACACCTCACTGCCCTCTGGATAAAGAATTGCTTCCTAATGTCTAACCTAAACCTACTCTTTTAGTTTAAAGCCATTTCCCCTTGTCCTGTCACTATCAGACTGTTTAAAATGTTGGTCCCCTTACTGCTTGTAGTCCCCCTCTCTTGGCCAGGAAGAGCCTCTCTGGTTGACTTGTCTGTTGGGTCTTATGCCCAGACAATGCCTTCGTCATCCTCTTCCAATGACCCTGAGGGAAGCTGAGTTGGGGTTATGTTTGTTCTGATTAGATAATCAGTTTTCCCCAGTCTTTTATCATTCCTCCACTCATTTGTGCTTATGGGAATTAGCTTTCCATAACGTAACCTAACTACTTAAAAAAAAAAAAGTAAGAAATGTGAGTTACATGAAGTTCCTAATAATAATAAATTATTTTGAGTATAGACTTCTTATTTTTACTACTTTTTTTGTATTGAGCAGAACTACACATTTTTGTTTTGCCATTCAATATTTCCTATTAAGTTCCTTGTTTATATTAGAATTATGTTATGCTTTGTTTCTAATACTGAGAATATAATTGTCCTGGTCAGGAATGAGTACTGTGTGAGGAGTGAGATTTTTGGAGACAGGTTAACTGTCACAAACAAGGTGGATTTTTGCCCCTCACACAATTGTCAGTCAGGTTAAAATTTAGAGTTAATTCTGCTTAGTGTCAATGCTTTTTTGACTTCAGTAGTTTAAAAAAAAAAAAATTGCAAGGTTGAACTTGCCTTTTTGCCTTCTTTAATCACTGCTAACTTCTTTAGGAGAATGTTTTTGTCAGATTTGGATCTGCTGTCAAGATTAAATTCCATGCACAAGTGTCTGTTTCCATGTTAAGAATGAGATTGGAGACTTAAGAGGATTTTCTTTCTCTGCTATGATGTCCCTAGGTAGACTAAATTATCACCAAAGATCTGGATCTGAAATTAAAAGAATTAAAAGTTGAAGTGCATGCTAGAATTTTTTTTGTCTTCGTTTCAAGTAATATATACTGATTTGGGTCAAAAGTGATTATGACTAAACTTATATGAAATGTACTGACAATACAGAACATACTTGTTCTTTCATTATACAGTCTGGCATTTATTTTACTTATTGTCAATGGTTTACATATATATATGTAACAAGGACTAATGCTAAATATACTGAAGTCATTAGCTTGTTTTTAATTTTTAATTGTGTAGCAATTTACTTACTCTCTGCCAAAGTACTTTAGCTTTTTAGGATTCTTTCAGTTAAATATGAACTTGAAAAGACTTCTACTACATAACTTACAGTAATTTCCATAGAAACAGCTCTTCCCCAGAGTGAATGGGTTCTAAAGCATTAAATACAAAGGGTCCTAAGCGGTTCCTATATTGTCTCAAACAACAGAGTTCAGCTTAGTTTTTAACATAAAACTTATTTAGAACTGTGCACATCAAAACAAATTATTAATGATAGAAGTAATAGCGTAATACACTTGTGCTATCAACATGTGATAAATCCTCGACCAGAGAAAATCATGTTTTCATACACCTACAGTTTCAGTAATCAAACACTGACTCACCAAAACACTTCAGTCCTGTTGCTCTTAGCCTAACATCTTTTATTTCACGTGTAGTGCCATCAGCACATTGACTGCAGCTTTTCTCCCACATGACATGTTCTTTATATAAACATAAATGAATTATACACAGTTGTTTTTTATGGCAATTATAGTATAAAAATGAGAATTAGAAAAAAAACTTAGTCTGCAGCTGCAGTCATGCCCTTTGGATGTCATGTAAGTGTGCATTTCAGTAACTTCAATCTTTGTAACCTCAGCGGGATGTTGAATTAACTGGGATTTGCTTCAGGACTGAACATATTCAGACTTATAATACTGTCTGTGTTTAAAAGGAAAAAGTAATGAGCAAGGTACTTACCTGTCTCCTAATGAGATTAAAAGTAGCTAGGACTGTGTAAATTTATGAAATATATTTAAATGAGTAAGGAAGTAAAGTTCAATGCTGAAAGTGCCCATGAAGCGCGTGCAGAAAATACTCAGTAACTCTAGCTTGTAATGCCTAGCTGAAAATCCTAGCCCCTTATCTTTTTCACATCTCATTATTCCCACCTTAAATTACTTTCAGGAGTTTTTATATTGTTTATGTACTTTTCAGCAGCTTTGTGTGAGTACGTACATAAGACAGCAATTAAACTTCAAGGGAATATACTTCGGGCGTTGTAAAATAATTATACAGCTTCAGTAGAGGTAGAGGGACGTGGGTTCTTTCCAACCTTCTGGAGATAAAATTTGTTGCATTTCTTTCCTACAACGCTTTAGCAGTGAAATACCCTACACAACTGATCTTGTTCATTAAAGCAAACAGTTGTTGTCATTTAAGACTTTATTTTCTGTATCTTATCCATCAGACTTGCTTTTCTGCTGGAAATTATCCCCTTGTTACCACAGATCCCAGAGGAGCAAATGTATGCCTATGCCTCAGTCACAGCTAGAACAAACCATTAGGAAGAATTTCTGTGCTGAGGACGTCTTCAAAGGCTGCCTGGGCACACTGCTCTAGGTGTCCCTGTTTGAGCAGATGTTGGGTCAGGTGGATGTAGATGTCCCTCCTAACTTCAGCCCTTCTGTGATTCTGTAATATTGATCAATCTCTCTTCTCACATTACAGATGGTGGAGGACTAAAGCAATGTCCATCTCTTCAGCTTTTAATTGTTTTTGCTTTTTAATCCTTTTGTGATATTATATTTAGTAAGACATTTTCAAAAATAACGAAAATAAGTGTAATGAAGCCTGAGCATGTATCTGTAGCATTTTAGGATGTTGTTTTCTCCAGTCTTTGAAGGGAAATGCTTTTTGGATTCAGTTTTAATTATAACATTTACCAAAGTTGATGTATGCCTTATTATACAGCCTATAAATACAATCGCTTTGTTTATCTTGGCTGGCTTACATCCTGATTGAATCTTTTTCTACCTCTAAATTGAAGCTTTTCAATAAGTATAGAGATTGAACAAGGATAATTTATTAATCTTTAGATAGAGGAATAGCAGTATACTTGTACCACCAACTTCAAAGCAAGCTGTAGTGATACTAACTTCACAGGAATTGTTTGTTCAATATTTGAGAAATATTCCACTGTCTTCAAAGCCATCTTCTGGTCTCCTTCATAGTCTGGACACAATTAGTCTAATCAGCATAATAACAGTGCTTTAGGTGGAGAAATTCCAGATTTTCAAGCAGAAAAGTCATGACCAACTTTTTAAATTGGATTCCAAGTGTCATCTTCGATTCTTAAATTTTTTTTCCAGACTTTTATTCAGATAAATAAAGGCTGAGACAGTGCAGCCATGTGTTCCTTCCTATGCAGAAGGAATGCAAGCCTATGTGACTTTTTTAACACCTATGAGAAAAAGAATGTTTTCTTGACTTAATTGGTATAATGTTTGTCCATATATTCTTGTTCTTGCACCAATCTTGTAAATGAAATCTCTCAAATACTCAGATATGCTGTGAAAATCAGATACGCTCAATTTCTCTGCTAAAACTGTTTCCAATGATGTTTCAAGGATTGCCTGTGATTAAGTCGTGTATGCATGTGAGGTTTTATGTGATGTCAGCCTTAAAGTATCTTTCATTTTGCTTATACTTTTCTGCATGTCTGACAGCATCCCTGTGGATATCTAAGGAAATAAAGAATGAGCAAAAGATTTTCTTGCATGTGCTAAAGGCTGTGGAAGGTTTTCTGCTAATCATCTAAGAAGGTGTTTGTTTATGGGATATATGAAGTTTCCTGATACCGCATAGGTCAAGAATTCAATTTGCCAAAAAGAGCTGAACATGAAAACAAATGCCATAATTTCAGATCTTAAAGTGCATGTCTAATGGGATCTGACTTTGGAGTAGTTCTAAAGTATTTAGATGTACTAGCAGTGTTTTGCTACTAAGGGCATAAGCCAAACAAGGCTTGTAGAAAAATGTAATATTCCTTATTGGCCAACTCATACAATCAGAAAAATTGTACTAGCCTTCAGGACACAAGCCCTCCTTCAAATCTGAAGCGCTGTCACCCAACAGAAGCTGTTCTGTAGTATGCTAAGTGCCGTCTTCTGCACAGTCATGTTTATGAGCATAGTTAGAGCACAGATCACAAAGCTTATAATGAATGAAAAGTACTTTCATATGAAAGCACTGGATTATATACAATACTTCCTTGCTTTACGGTCTTGTGGCAACTGATAGTCTGTCTTTACACAGATCAGATTGTAAAATGTTTCAGTCAGTCTGCAACACTTAAACATCAAAGGAGCTAATGCTTTTTTTTTTTTTTTGCTGGTGGTCAAATGTAAGTGTTGCAGTGTGATCTAAAACTAACTTTATTTCTGTAGTGCCTCCATCATCCTTCAGTGGTTTTGTTAAAGTTACTAATGATTTTATTTGTTCCCGCAGAATCTGATGATGATAAGCAGCTTTCATCTGAAAGTGAACAAACTTCTCAGAAACAGTCCAGTGATTCTACAGATTACAGGGAAGAATCTGAAACTACAGGTTGGTCTTGCAGCACATCTAGTCTCTCTTACTTGCTCATCATGAATTGCATACTTTCCTTTTCTGTGAGTTTTTACTGTATTTGAAAATGTGCTGTGAATGTAATTCCTTACCTTTTTCTTTTATGGAAGTTTATTATGGGGTAGTCAAGTTCAAGTTATTTTAACATTTATAAATGCAATTAAAGTAATGTACATGGTATTATCCACTTTGAAAACCAACACAAACACACTATTTTCACTACTGTGTACAGTCTAAATTAATAAGTTCATACAGGAAACTACAGAAATAACAATGTAAGGATTGCTGAACTTCCAGGTTACCATGGCCTCCTGTTTTCAGAAATTCATGGGCACTTCTACAGTATAAAGTAAAAACAGAGGGAAAAACATTTAGAAAGTCACTGTCATGAAGTATGACCAATAGAAAACTAAAGGAAAACTGAGAGAATGAAAAAAATACTAGGAAAGAAACAAACTGCAGTATTCACAAAAGCTGTGTGATTTTAACAAATCCCAGCTCTACAGACAATTTTCAAATTAATATAAATATCCACACTAATAAAAAATGACTAGTCCATTTCCTGCTGCAAGGAATCCTGGGAAAATGGGAATGGTTGAATTTGAACTTTGGATGGGAATAACGGAAATAAGTCCCATTTTTTCCTCATAATCCGTTGTCCTGCTATCAGCATTCTAGTTTTCACATAGAGTCATGTTTTCCACTTTTGGCAAGAGGTAAAACTCTGCTGCAATTGCCTGCTCTCAAAAACACTTTGAAGGTGACTCATCTTCAGTGAGGACAGCCAATTTAGTATTTAAAATTATTTTAAATTTTATCTATTAGAATTTTTAGAGTATGTTAAAGTCCAAGAAAGAAATCCAGCATTAAAACATTTATCTTTAAATAGCAAGACGTTAAATGTACACATTTTTTTATGCTTTGTGTCACCTCAATCATTATGCATTAGAAGAAATGGACTTAATTTGTAAACAAAACTGCTTTTTCCGAGCACCATAATTTAATACATGCAATATAAGGCTGCCTACTTAGTGCATTTTTCTGTAACTGGCTAAAAATTATCTGGTAGCATATATTTATAAGTAATGGAGAGTCTGTATTAAGCATATTACAGGGTCTGTTTGGAAAAAAAAAAAAAAAAAAAAAACAAATGAAAACATTCATAATGAAATACATATTAGTTCCAAGGAAGGAAAGTGTCAGCATTATCCTACATTATGCCTTTGTGTTTATTTTGATAGTTAAATCCTTAGCAAAGAAGGCACTCTGGCTTCTGTCTCAGCTTTGACAGGTTTGAGAGCAGTTTGGGATGGGAACTTCCGCATCTTTTTTGTTGTTGAATTCGGACTGCGGGCAGAATAAGTCATATTTAATACCAGCAGAACACTGGAAGGAAAAAATACATTAACGCCTCCCCTTTCCCAGCAACTTACATGGAGAATGTGGGAGCAGAGGGCCTTGGAAGATCATTTGTCTCTATGGTAACTACACTCAGTAAGAGCAAAGAAGGCAGGGAGCAACAGAATATGAGAGACTGTAGAATAGATACTTCTGTGAAAGCTCCAGATTTAGAGGTGTGGAGGATTGTCTCACATCACCTCTCTTATAGAGAAAAGAAATTGACTAAGAACAGCACAGTTCGATAGACTGGCACCTACTCTGCAGGAATGTCTGGATTTTTAGATGCAGCTATTTTTTAGACCATTACGCTCCTTTAAAGATGTTTTTATTGGCTGTGTTTTTTATTTCTTTAAAAATCTCTTCTACTTGCAGAAGTGATCTACAGTAAGAATGTTATAACTCATATCTGATAGCAAAGGCACAGTTGCCTTGCTTGAAAGTATTTTCAGTCTCTTTGGTTCCCAAGACTTTTTTGGAAAAAAAAAAAAAATCAAATTCCAGGGAGGCAATGTTTTTATCCTAATAAGATTCAATCTGGGATTGTCCCCTTTCCCTGGGAATGTAAATGTTTCTCCAGTTTGTTTAGGTCTGTGCAATCCATTAATTCCTTGAGTATGTAACATTCACAGCGGGATAAGTTTCCTTAAGAAAGAAAACTCTCAGGCAGAGGTAATATGATTGAATTATGTGTATCAAGTAGAGAACCAAATTTAGCATGAATTGTGAGTGTTCATGAAATTAAGGTCATGTGGAAAGACCTCTGTTGAGTGAGTTTGTTACTGTGTTCAATATGCTATCTCAGATGATGCTGCATATTCATTTAAATCCATTATTCTGCCTGTATATTTTCAAAATTTCATTACCCACTCAGAACTGTAAGGTTTTCAAAGGGCAGAACTCTAAAAGATGCTCTATTGAATGCTAGTTCCAGAGAAAACACACATTACCATCTTCTATACATTACTGCTTTGAGTAGGTCCGTGGTTCACAAGGCAGCACATGTGATTTCTGCAGTGTGAATGTGCCAGGGATAACATGTGCAAGAAGCAGTTAGTGTAACCTAATTATGTATCCTTTACTTATTTCTTGCTATCTGTGTCCCTAATGGAATCATCATTACGTAACACATTAGTGCTGCTCAAATTTATACAGATGTCACCTGGCTATATCTCTACCTCATTTGGAATACATCACTGCAGCCTGAAACATAATTAACTGTGGCATTTGCACAACTTGTATTTTAATGAACATAAAAAGGGAGGTAGTTTCATGTTCCTATTTAGAACCACAGAAGCAGAGAGCAGTGTCATTGCAGGGAATAATAAATGTGATGTCATGGGCATTTAGATTAGTAAAAAGCAAATGTTCGTAAATATTTTCAAGAAAATAATTCACTTCTAATTGTGGATCAGACTATGTGAAATCTGCAAGGTGTTTCTGCTTGAAGATATACCCACTTGCACCTTTGGGCTAATAATCATTCCAAATGGAGTGAGGGTAGTGAGGGTTAGCCCCTGAGATGTCAGGCTAATATCTATGTACTGTTCAAGCTGTAAAATGAGGAGATGAATTGCATTAATTATTCTTTGCCATAAAAGATCCACAAAAATACTTGCCTAAATGCTTATCTGTTAACTTATTAATTAAAAACGGCTCAACTGCAGTAAAGTCATTCACATTGGAGGCAGCATGTCAGGAGCTGCTAGCAGTATTTAATATGGCTGCAAGGGCAGGGCTATGGCACTGCCCCATTCAGGTGCATGGCAGCCGGGGACATGGGGACAGCAGTGACACTTCCTTTAAACTACCTATGAAGCTACTATTTTAACCACATGTTTTTTTGACCAGGCTCTATTTTGGAAAATTAAATGTGAAATTTGTGGATTCAGCAATTCACAAGAGAAGTTTGAGAGATATTCAGTTCTAATCTGAGCATCAACTTCTGTATATGATTTGATTTTCAGAAATCACGCTGCCTGAGTTTGAAGAGAATGATTTGCTAGATATACCAGAAATGGAAACAATTAAAGAGAAGATTGACCTCTTCATGAATGACTGGCAAACAATGGAGTCAGAAATCAAGCAGTCATCCCTAGTTCAGGTTGTTGCTTTAGAGATTGCTGGGCAAACTCCAGAAAGTCTGCTTAATCAAATTATCCTGGTTATGGAAGGTAAGTAGTAGTGTTTCTGTGATTTACATTTAACATATAAAGAGGGATTTTGGAGAGCTTGTATGATGAATATACTAGGGGAGTGGTTATATTGAATACTCACTTCTATGAAGTGGGAACAGAACATGCTATGTTCTATTGGTGACCTGAGAAGCACAACTGCAGCCTTTAAGGCATTCAAAGACTTGGGACTATACATTTTTGAAATATATATATAGCTATACAAATATGTACATAATTGCTCTCTAATCATTCTGACATCAATTTGCTTAGTTATTTTCCCTATCTTTTTATACTAGGATAAGTGTACGAGAAATGGTCAGAAAATAAAGGTTTACTAATGTGTGATACCTGTTGAAGTCAATGAGACTTTCAGTGTGATGATAATCTACCCACTTACATATGTCATGTTTCAAGACTGAATTTTTGTAGTCTTAATATTTTTTGGCAAGCACACTTTCTTTACCAATGAGCTCAGATCTCCAACAATTTTGAGTACTGGATAAATAATATTAAAAACATGCTTTTCCTATAGTTCATGGAATTCAGTGCAAGTGTTTTGTAAACTAAAACATCTGTTATGCTAACTTCAAAATAAAATAAAAAAATTGACATGATTTTTCTCAATAAATAATAAGAAAGAAATTGTTGCAAACATTACTGCCACTGTCTCTGTGTGTTTGCATAATACTTCTGTACTCAGAGAGTCCAGTGACAATACTAGTTTACTTCAATCAAAAAGTAAACAAATTTATTTTTTGGAGGAATCAATATATTAATAAGTGTGGGCTGCTCTAAAAGTAATGCCTCCAATTTATTTTCATGGAAACTACAACAGGTACAAAGAGCACAATAACACTATTTGATAGAGGAAGTTCTACCTACAAAACACTTTTTCAACACAGTCACTAGCATTAGCTATGTGTTTTTGCCAGCAATGAAAAGCTTGCATGCCACCCTTGTAGAAATCTGCACTAGCTGTTCATGGCCATCAGAAATATGGCTTTCATGTCACTGTTACTACACCCACTGCCTCACTCTGTTCACGTCCACTGTTTGGTCTCCATTAACACTCAGCAAGCATCAGTGAATGTCAGCAGATGCAATTTTTTCCACATGGAGGAATTCAGTGACATACCTTTGCTTCATTCTCGCTTCCACATCAGGACACCATTGTGTCAGACTGCCACTCTGCTGCCATCTGCCGCACAGCAACAGCATGTAATGAAATACTGACAGGAAGGTTCACTCTCTACTACTGTAATACCACCACCATCCACCTCTGATGTTTTGGGCCAACATTACATAACAGGACACATTACTTTTGGAGTAGCCCTCATACATTTATTTCATACATCTAGGAAGAATGTTTGTTCTTTGAGTAAGAGAAATGGAATATAGAAATGGGCTGACTTACTGCCATGTATGTGCTTGCTTTTATGGATGAAGAGAATGTATTTTGATACAGCCAAGTGAAAAATATGAAACGGAAAAAAAAAATCTTTTCAGAGCCTTTTAAATATCATGGTTGGGAATTATCTAATGAAGACTTAGATGAGGAAGCAGAAGACCTAGCTGCTGAAGCGGAAGCTATAGAAGATAATGAAGCTGAGGAAGAGGAAAATGAAGAAGTAAGGATGCTGGCTTTATCTACTTTAATTCAGTTGATTTTAACTCATTTTCAGCTTGATCTGTACCCCAGATAAATCAATTTTTTGCATCTGGGTTTGTACGATCCAGTTTCAGCCTTCTTTGAGAATAAATGTAATCACATGCTTCAAGAGGAGTTTCACTGTATTTCTCTGTTCTGGCTGATAGATTTTTATTCCAACAAGAAGCGTAAATGCCCCATGCTAGTAGAGAGAGTGAATGTTTTATCAGGTGGCAAAGAGGATTTGTTTTTGTTTTTTTTTTTTAAAGAAACAAATGTGATCTTTAATTGCTGTCAACCAACAATGATTCTGTGAACCTTCATATAAACTTTGGAAGAGGCAATGTAAAAGCCCTCATGTTCAATCCTCTGCTTCATCTCAACTATTGATAGTTTTCAAATGCTAATTTTAATGAAATTTAAGTCCTAGATTCACCCTTATTTTCATCCTATATTTAAAGATGTCCATCCTCACGTTTAACTGTACAAAATATCTATATACTGTAAAATAGCTTTTTTTAACTTAATTTTATTGGATAAATAGATTTCGTACTGCCAGCTCTCACTGCCCTTTCTGTGAAGTCTACTTTCTTCTTTACATTTAGAAGCAACAGAAAGTAAGTTTCAAGAACACAACAGGAAAAGATTTTATCATAGATACTCCTAACCTAATTTTTAGTATTCAACAGCTGACAATGATGTTATCATTTGGAACTTTGAACGGTCATTCTTTTCTCACTAATTATCTCACTACATTGGACAGTTTCTTTTCTGACAATCTAAAAAAGACATGTTTTTATAGACTCATATTTATCTTGAGAATACAGTTCTCATTCAATACTCTGTTGACACATTCAATGTTGGTCTAATCTACTTGATTTACTTAACCTAAGTAAATTACTTAATTTAAACAATTAAAAAAAAAAAATCTTTTCAGGATGAAGAAAAAGCTAAGGAAAAGAAAAGACACATGGGAGACACAAAACACTTCTGTCCAGTCAGTCTGAAAGAGGATTATGTCCTTTATCCAGGACTGCCTAAACATGCAGCTAAATATCAAGAAAAGATTTATTATTTTTCAAATCTTGAGTGCAGAGACAAATTTCTGGAGAACCCCGAGGAGTATGTGGCTCACAATGAACCAATACAAGTGAGAATCTTTAAATCTGTTTGAAGCATATAACAAATTAAAATCACTATTTTCCATATCCATCTACAATTGTTTATCACTTCTGATTTTTTTTTCTATGCAATGACTTGTGTATCACACAAGTACCTGAAAAAAATGAAGCATTGCTGCTTCCTTAGTGACTTTACAGTGTACGTTCAAATTAACACGTTGAATTAATGATGCAGATAAAGTAGAAAAGAGAATAAGGGCACACAATAATCATGTTGTGATTAACGAATCACAGATACTACTACTTCTTTATTTTAAAGGTTTTTTTTTGTTGTTTTTTTTTGTTGTTGTTGTTTTTTAATAGGTGGATGAAAGGTAAAATAAGTGCATGTTTACTGGAATTGTCTAATTGGGATTTCATCTTTACTTACTGATATCATCTGCCAATGGTGCACTTGTTAGCTATTTCAGAGAGCAGGTCTGTTTGGAACTGTAGTAGAAGAGCTGGAAAAAGTAAAATGCAAAATGATCTAACTTTTTCAGACAATTTTTGTAATGGTATTTTGGAACTGAAAATCAGTAGAAGATGCACTGTGGAGTCACACTTACTATAAAATGCTCCTTTTTTTTTTTTTTTCCCCCCCCTATAGGCTCCTCCCTTAAGGGTGTGTTTGCTGGGGACACATGGAGCAGGTAAAACTGCTTGTGCACGATGGCTAGCAGACAAATTTGGCATTTTCCATATTCAGTTTAAAGAATATCTGCAAGAATTGCTCTTACCCAAAACTAAAGAGAAAATTGGTCTTAATTTTGATGAAGAATCTGAAGAAGACGATGATATAATTCAATTACAGGAACTGCAAGGCTTATCTCAGACCGTGACTAAAATGGAAGATGATGAAAGTAAACAGGTAATAATCTGAATATTTTTGTGTCTGTAGACAGCACAAATGTTTTCTGAACTGATTAGCAGTTACCTATAAAATTCTAATCAGATAAAAATCATTTACGTTAAACTATTTACCTGATAAAGTTTGGAAATAACAGTTCTGTTACAAATATTGACAATGCTTCTTCACTTTCTTAAGAATGTCACGAAAATTCTCCAAATCTTTTTAATAAAATATGTGCAGTCGGTTTTTTGGTT
>JAOWBP010050473.1:0-19373 GCA_028571105.1 Tragopan temminckii
CAATTGGTTTCCACAGTATTTGTAAGGAAACATTTTAACAGCGAACTAATTTTATTATTATTATTATTATTATTATTTAAAGAAAATACTGTTTATAAGCAAGACATTTTTTAAGAAAGTTGTTGCTTCAGCCTCCTAACAATTGTGCTAGTGACTTCTCTTGGCTTTGTACAATCAGAAAATGTAATTAATTGATGCTAGGATTGCTAGCAGAAATAGTAAAAAGATGCATATCAATTTCTGAGGAACATTCTGTCTTAATCTGGTACTTCTCCTTTTATCACTTTCTGACCTTAGGTTCCTTTAGGAAACCAGTGACCAATATTCTACACCACTGATATCCAGGTTCACTCAACATTTCCTGTGCAGTTTCACTTCATTCACAGTATTATTCATAATACTTTATAAATGCCATGACTATGCAACAGATTGTCTATCCTCAAGCTAAACATCATCTTACAATAGCCAGCAGATTGCTTCATTTATTTTGGATAAACTCTTTGGTTGGTTGTTTTTTCTTTTTTTCCCAGACATTTTGTTTTTCCTGTTGGTGACTGGGGAATGCAGGGAGCAAGAAGGGAGTGGGAAGGGGAAAAAGCCCTCGAATACTCGCAAAATAATAAAAAACACCTTACCTGGATATTATGAATGATAAAGAGTTCCATCAGAAGACCAAAGAAAATGATTCTTCCATTAAAATGAAGGAAAACCAAAATTAGTCATTCAGTTCTTCATTCCTTTTTTTTTCTATTTTTAGAGGTAAGGAACAAGTGGACATCCAGATCTCAAAATAGATTTGATCTTTACATTACATGAAAGATATTGGGGTGGGTGTTATTTTTGCTACAATTATATTTCTGTTATTATGCCTTTAATAATGGCAAGCATAAGTTATACTTCTGTGTAAATAACAAGTGACAGAATGTAATTTTGTAGATAGTCATATATACTCACTTTATATGAAAGGACTCCCAAGATCCAATTAAATTATGTTAAATTATTCATTGTAATTATGTTTCATTTCAGGACCTACAATTATAGGAGCTAATACTGATTAGGTTTCATTTCTATAATGTACAAAAGAACTCAGCAGCTGTGATATAACCGTATAACCTCTCCATGTGAAACTTCAGCATGCTAAAAGCTAATGTTATTCCTTAGAGGTAGAAAACTGCTCAACAGTGGCCACAGATATAGACTGCTTATAATTGTGAGCTGGGTATGGAGTCCTATGCTGTAACAAACAAAACTTCAAATTCCTTCTGAATAACTCTAACACTGATGAGATTTTTTTTTAATTTTTTTTTCTGGTGGAGCAAGGAAAGTAATAATTTGAGCCTTCAAAGCTAATATTTGATTAACACGCTAAGGTCTTAATCTTAATGAAAACTTCCCTCTTCAGTCTTCCAAAAAAAGACTGTCACAAAACTAGTTACTAACACTACCTGAAATTACCTGTGCAGTAACTTCAGTTTTAACTTGATATTTAAGGAATACTAGTGAGGCCAGAACATGACTCATTTTGCATGCAGAAAGAAGATGTGGTCTGCAGGTAGATCAGTGTATAGTGAACGGCAGGCTGTCATAACCACATTCTATCACATTTTAAATGAAAGTAAGGTAATAATTAGCTGTACCACTGCTCTGTGTTGCATTTCAGAGCAACAATAGTACAGCTGTGGATTTTGAGCAACATTTCACTGCAGAAGTCAGTAGCCAGAAGTGCTACACTGCTGGTCGTAATAGCATCACTTCCATTCCCATGAATTCCCATCTCAATAATATTTAAGATGTGGATTTCGTTGTTTTATTGCAGTTTAATGGATGAAATGAATATTTAATGGCCTTGAATTTTGTGTAAAATTTGAGGGAAAGAGGTAAAATATGGTCCTTGGGGCAATAATTTGAAGTCCACACAATATTCCCACATTATAAATAATAGGGTGTAGCAAGAGAAGAAGATAGACAAAGATGTTTCCATGGCCTCCTTAGCAGTCTTCTATCTTCCGTAACTATCTTCAACATAGAGCTATGGTCATCAAACGCAGCTTTTAGACCAACCACTAGCTTAACGTATCTATGTATGAACTAATATCTTGTCTCATGCTCTTACATCAGAGTAAAAATAAAGGTTATTACAGTTCCTGGACCATGACATTCATGATTTATTAGTCCAGTGATGTCTAAGACTTAGCTGTGTGACTCAACACAGGGTCCATTTAAATTTCTCCAGTACTTTTCTTGGATCAACATTTTACTAGCAGGCCTTATGCTTTTTAGCTGACATCAACTCTGTCTAAATTCTGAATCACTTTCTCTACCGCAGAGTTACTGATAAAATCAATGAATGGATGTGGAATGGTATGTAGCATTTATTGTTTCTGTGTTTACATAGCAATTACAAATTCCTGATAAAATCAGCAGAGTTCAGGATTACCAAACTTAGCCTAAATATTCCTCTGGTTTAGGATGTGCACTGCAACATTTGAATTTGTAACCAAGACATCTTCAATTTTTATTAAGTATATCAAATGAGGAAAAAAGTGAACTGAGCAAAGTTCTTAAGTTCCTCTAGTTCCTCCGAAGACAGTGAGACAGCATGGCCATGGCTTAGGAAGGTGGTGCCATCTCCATCTGTGGGTGGTTTCGAGACCCTAGAGAACAATGACCTGAACATCGTGTTCCTTCGCAGCTGAAATAGCTCTGGGCAGGAAGGCAAACTGGAAATATTTTGAGGTCCCTGCTTGCCTGAAGCTTTCCTTGGTCTTTGAGCTTGGTATTGCAGAGGCATCTTTTGCTCATATATCTCCAGGCACTGTTAACTTAACTAAAAGGTCAGTGGAAGTGAGTGCAACTAGGAATAACTGGTTTTCACCTTGCTCTTTGTCTGCCAACTTCAATAAAACCCCTTCTCGGGGCTCTTATATTCCTGTCATGTTGTTTTCGAAGACATCAGTTACGGACAATAAAAGATCATTTTCAGCTGTCTTTGATACTCCTCCCCAGCTTTCATGCTGGTAGGGAACTGTTAGCTACTATTATGTTTTTCTGTAAAATTTTTTGAATATACATCTATTGTCATGATTCTTACTGGATTCTAAATCCTGTCTTAGTAGCTTTTTCAAATGCTTGAGTTCCTACCCCTCTTCATATTTGATCCCCGGCTCCCCACTGATACACATATACACATATGGTATGTTTTCTTATTTTGCAGCTGAAACCAGATCTACAGTTTTCATCACTTTTGCTTTGCAGATCCCCTTGCATTTCCAGATTGCTGTTTTCTCCTTTCACATTTTCTTCTGTGCTCACAGTGACAGCTGATGAAAGAAAAAGTAATCATCTCCTTCCAGAAAGGGGTTATCTAGGAGAACTCACTGAATCAATGCACTGTTTGGAGGCACTGGTTATAAGATATAAGATTTGCCTGACAGTTTTACCCTATATATTAGCTTCTGGTCAATTAATTCTGTAGGGTGAAGTTATTTGAGACAACTAGAGTTTGCGTAGATCTAAAGTAAACTTCATTCATGAAGTAAATGTCTGTTATACATGCCTATTACAGACACCATATATGGATATACATTTATTTATCAGTAATATTTTGGTATTATCTTAATACTTGGTTACATGTTCTTTCTTTCATGTGTGTATATTTCTTTTGAAATGGATCAAAAACACTGAACTGATGTAGGTTGGATTAATTTTCTTCATATCTGCAAATATGGTGCATAGTTACAGCCCTGTGAAAGCTGTTTTATTTGTTGCTGAGCAATGCTTAAATAAAGGTCTTTTTTTGCTTCTTACATTTCTTTAAAAGTGAGTAGGCTGAGAGTGCACAGTAAAATGGAAGAGAACATAGCCAGGATAGCTGAGCCAGGATAACTAGAGAGATATCCTAATAACACATGGAGGAAAGAAGAAGGAAATGGGGACATTGGGAGTGATGGTATTTGTCTTCCCAAGCAGCTGATAAAACTCCTGAAGTGCTCCTTCAGGAGTTCTTGATTAACTGAACTTGTCTGCCAATCAAAGGAGTGCCTGAATTCCTTGTTTTGCCTTTCTTGTATGCACAACTTTTGCTTTATGCATTAAACTGTCTTCGTCTTGACTCAGGAGTTTTCTCACTTTTTACCCTTCTGAGTTCATTCCTCATATCACTGTAAGGAGGTGAGTGAGCATCTGTGTACTGCTTAGCTGCCTGCCAGAGTTAACCAACAATAGAAATCTTTTAACTAGAAACAGGCTGATCTGTATTCTTTTAATAAAATCTTAAGCTGTAAAACTATAATGCAAGTCATTTTTTGATATGACAACAAATTGCATGGTTCTTTTGTACCCACACTGTTGTTCGCTTTCTCTTTAATTTGGCGTTATTCTTCATTTATTGTATGCAATAAAGTCAGTAAGCAAGGTTCTGTAGGAAAAGCTACTGATTAATCTCATAATTTTTCCAACAGTTTTCATTTCTGAAATATTGCAAACCATTTTAAAGAATTTTTATTGCTACTGAAAAAAGTACTTGAGTGGCACAGTTAGTCTTGAATACAGCTTGCTAGTCTCAGTGTGCTTTTGGAATGCAGTAATAAAAATCCTCCCCTAGTTTCAAGTCTTTGAATATATCAAAGGGAGAGACAATAGCATGGAGTTTTGCAACTATTGTTTTAATAAATATGTCTAATTATAGCAACAATTGCTGTAGTAACTTAAAGGGAAGTCCGTGAAAAGAACTTGTTCGCATTAGAGAATTTTAGGGTTTTATGACTGAAAACAAAATTAAAAAATATTGTCATAAGAAGTGTCACTCTTTGTCTAATAATTAACAGTATGCAAAATCCATGTATTGCCTAGGGGTCCAAATATGGGTAATATATTTAGTTTTTACTTCCAGATCTGAAAGTTGACTTTAAAAAAGTTGTTGTCTTGTAGAAGGGAAATGGTTAATCTGAAGTAATATTTGAAAGCTTTGTGGATTTCATACAAAATTAAAATTAGAAATCTAACTCTAGATCTGACTCCTCAGCTTCTACCTAAACCTGAAGGGCAAAACAAGGGCTTCATTTTCACGTAGTCCCAAGAACCACATATGAACATACCTACAGGCTAAATAGTTTGATTTACGTTCTCTCTTTTTCTCCTTGTCTTACCCTTGTTTCAGTCTCTCTTATATTATAGCTCTTAAATAAGTTCACCTTTACTCTTCCACAGAGGGGTAAATAAGAATAAAATGTCATCACTTTTCAAGGATAGTACTTCCAGAGTGATTTTATTGGTTTGTTAAATCATATCTAAAAATGTATGGTTGGCTGTCAGGTACAAGTTTGAGAGTAGATATATAGAGAATCTTTGCTACTGAAAGTAATATAGCAAAAATCAGTTTCTTATGTTCCTCTTTGTTTCTGCTGCTTTTCATTAAAAATGATAAAACAAACTAATAAACTGTTGCTTGACAGTTTACCTACAATGAAAGTACATGGAGATAAAAGTACATGGGATGAATTTCTTCATATCTAGGAATGCTTTCTGTGTTTGCCATTTAACTTGATCAACATCTCATGACCTTCCATCAGTTCTACAAGATCCCTGTGTTTCCATTAGACCAAGCCAGGCAAGAGGTAATCACTACATGAGATATACTTTCTCCTCAGAGGGTTTAGTAGAGGAATACTTACAATACAATAGGTGCAGAGATTAGCTTTTCTTTTAAGCATTTCAATAATTTGTTACTGCACTCTAAAACTGATTTAAGGAAAAAGGAGGCTAAACACTCAAAAACTAGCTTATGTTCACACCTGTGTCTGTAGCTGAATGCAACAGAGGCAGTTAAGTACTTGCTATGTTTGACAAAAGTCTGCTCAACCCCCGTGGATTAATCTTACCACAGTGATCAGAGCGGAGAACTTCATCCAGTGGGAAAAAGCACTGCATGCTTCCATAGGGCACCTAGGAAATTGCTGTAGAAGACAGTGGGGTAGCAACTGGTGTGAATGGTTATACATCTGCTTGTACTCTTTAGACATTGTGAAATTAGGCAATGTGCAACCATCACACAAGTCTTACTGCTTCACCTATCATGAAGTATTGGTATTGGAGAGAAGATAAAGCCTTTGCCATGCACTTCCTAATACCTTAGTTTAATCATTTGTGCACTAAATTCAGTCTTGAGATCTGGTTCTGCTCTCAGATTGCCTAACATGCCTTACTGACATACAGTGTCAAGGGCTCCAGGAACCAGGTCTGTGCTGTGCCCTCTGCTCCAAGCCTCACCTGAATGAATATCACCCTCACCTTGAAAAACATTTTACTTTTGAGAGATGTTGAGAAAGAAAGGAAGCGCCAGACTTTATCCTACAAGATGACACATATGAGAGCAGTATGGGAATGTACCTCTTTCAAGGCTGTCATAAACCCTTTGTCTGTTAGTGTTAAGTGGGAGCAGAAGCTTTCTGTACTTTGCAGAGTACAAGTGACACATACAATAGGTATGATTTTCAAAAGAAGGATAGGGAGAGAAGAAAGGGAAAAGTAATTCATCTTTGGCACAAAAAGCTCCTTTTTACTTGAGCTGAAATTTACTCAGTTGTTACTGCTATACAGAAAACACGTTGAAATCTTGTTCTATTGCCTTTCCAAAGCTCACGAAGACTTTTTCTGAAGCTTGTGCCAGTACTCACAGATATACTTGTGTCTTTTCCTGCTGGCTTTTTTTTCTATTTTATTTCTTTTTACTTAAGCTCAAAACTGTTTCTGAAAAATGCAGTTCATGGCACAGTTCTTATACTGCCAAAGACCCTCAAAATAACCATTCATCTGTTTCTATTGCAATGACCAAGCAATGAATGCTGCAAAAATTTTATGAAACAAAAATGTGATCCTCCATAGCAATCAATTCTTTACTTTTATCGTTACTGAAGACTTTTTCTTTCCTCTTAAATGATCTGTCTTTAGTACACATGTGTGTCCATCAATCTTCTTATTTTGCCATCCATTGCAGTCATATTTTATATAAAAAAAGATCTATAGCTGACCAAATAGCTGATTCTGTTCTGTTTTACTCCAGTCTTTCAGACAGAAGAATGGAATATTTATCTTACCAAAAGCTTTCTGATGCTTTGAACTAGAGACAAACATAATAATGTTCTGCATCCATTTTGCCTTCATTTTATGTTGGAAAATATAGTAATTATTACAGAAGTTTAAGCGGGTACAGTACTGCCATTGTGGTTTACGCTTGTATTGATTTTCCTGTGAAAACTGGTGTAGATTCATATTGCTACAGTTCTCTTAATCCAGTTTGTTTGATCTCAGCTGAAGAAATAAGATAGACCTTAAAATAAACAAAAATCTATACTGCACTAAAAATCTATAAGCCACAGATTTTTTTGACTTGCCATTTCTCATTTTGTGGCTGGAATAGAATTTTAAATACAAAACTGAGGGAGACTTTCACATATATGTGAGTAGAACTGGCATTTTCTGTTGAAGAGTTTCCTCGTTAGTGATGCATCTGTTGCTACTGAGACCCCTGCAAATAAGGATAGAGAGAAAGATAAAGGGAATGGGAGGGAAGATTGTTTTTGTTATCATGGATTATTTGCTTGTTTTGACAAAGAATCTCCTGATGTAATGAAATTCTGATAATATTTTTACTATTGGACAGACTGGGAACTGGGCAGTATATATGCAAGGTCATAGAGGCTGTGTTTTGCAGAAAGATAGTGGAATCTCCTTCTCTGGAGACATTCAAAACTCACCTGGATGCATTCCTGGACAACCTGCTATGGGAAAATGCATTAGCTGGTTTGGACTCAGTAATCTCTACAGGTCCTTTCCAACCCCAGTGATTGTATGATTTTATGATCCTATAGGAGACTTTGTCATTCTAAGTAAATGTGAAAGGAAAAAGTGCTGTAAACTGGTCCAGTACATAAGACCTGTTTAACCAGACTACTGTGTAGCGGAGGATGCTTAATGTGCTGTCCTAGGGATTACTATTAAAACTGCTGTGTATTTTTCCTCTTCTTGGTGGTACTGCACACTTGCTTGCAGAGACCAAGATAGTGTGCAAAGGTATAGCTAAAGTCTAAGAAGTTTGTCGTTTGGTGGAGTCAGTAGGTCTGCAAGTCTAGGTTACCACTTCCAGTTTTGCTTCTTGGATTTTGTGAAACAAAACTGGATTCTGAATAAACCCAGGAGAGTAGACATTTTTTAAAAGAAATATTATCCAGATCAATCTCATGAATGAAAGGTGTCTGAATTTCGAACAAAATCCAAAATTTACGAATACTTTTAGATATTTAGTATAACATTCATCATGATGTTAAGCAAAGATCTGGTAGCGTTCATGGTGTTGCATGGTAGCATGCATGTTGTTTACATCAGGTAGTGTTTTGTCCTTTACTGGGTGTTTCTGTTACAATGAGAATTTAATATTACAGTTACCATACATGTACTCCATTTGTTTTTTTTCCCCACCAGAACATTGTAGAAAAAGTCAGGCTGTTTTTCTTGCATAAATATTTGCATAAATAATTACAGCTCCTGATATTTTGGAAAGTTCCATGCCCCACTACCACATTTCTACTTTAAGTTTTACCTACAACCACATGTACAAAATATCTCATTTTCTATATCCATTTTGCATTACCCGAGTAGCTAATAACCTTGGATGAATCAAATAATTTGTTCTAAATTTTGGATGAAGACTGAGAAGAATTGTGCAATTCAGGCTGTTCATTATCCTAACAAGGAATACATTGTGTGATAAGATGAATCAAGCAAAATAATGGGTTGGGTTTTATGCCTCATTACCAATCTTTCTCAGAAACATTGGTATACTTCTCACTATGAAGTGAGAAATACAGATTTAACTACCATAGACTACACTGGTTGATCCATTAGCAGTGGTACAGAGTTTTCCAGCAGGAGTAGAGTGGAGAGAACGTCCCTGCAGAACATTAATGTTTGTTCTCTCCCAGCAACAGACTCTTGAGATTAACTAAAAGGGAATTAAGACTAGGATACATGAGGTGCAAAGAATGAAAACCGTGAAAAGTTTGGAATACTGGAGCAATAATCTTACTTTAACGATGCATTTGAAAGGATTTTGAGAAATGTTTTTTTTTTTACTTTTTTTTTTTTTTTTTTTAACATTTTGAAGTGTATGGCAATTGATGCAAAACATTTAGTCCAAGTCAGTTTGCTGTAAATATAATGCATTTGACCTTCTGCTCCAGCTCTCATTCTGAAGGGCAAATAGAATGACATTATTTATGAAGAAAAAAATCTGAAACTACATTGGGTTAGGTGAGAATATATTCAATATTCAATTATTTTAGAAAATAAATAGAAAGTGAAAGCTATTCCCTTTTCTATCCCATCCTCCCCTCTAAAGACAGTTTGATTTTGTCCACATTATCAGTTTGGTAACATGGCTGTTAAAAGGTGGCATTTGGTAAGCTATCTAGTTTCAAGGATGTCTTTTGAATTTAAAGGATACTTCCATGGGAAAATTAAAAAAAAAAAAAAAAAAAAAAAAAAAGCTTAAAATTATTTTAAAGATGTGACAAAAATAATTTTTGTTCATTCATATCTCTAACCACATTCTCAGAGTAATTATATTAATAAATAAATAAATAATAGATAAATAACTGAATAAATAAAATGCAAGGAAGAAGGATGAAGTAGAAAACAGTTCTATCTGTGAAGTTTCACATAATTCAGTGGATATCTAAAGCACAGGGCAAGGTTTCCTTGGGGAAAAAAATAGTAATGGAAAACTAATTATCTGTGTTTTTCATATTCTAGTTCTATTCATTCTTCAATCCAGTGGAAATCTGGTTGTATGTAAATTGTGTCCTTGGATCAAAAGAACAGAGAATAGTTTGCAGTGTTTGTTTTCTTTTGACATTTGTTATGCTTAAGGAATGTGTGTTGAGGAAACTCAGGAGAAGCATTCTTCTAAATTCTCTTCTCCCCCAGCTGTGCAATGCAATATAGAAGTTATTCTTTAAAAAAAAAAAAAAAGAAGAAACCGTGGTGAGGGACAGAGCAATGTTCCTTCTTTCATCATCTCCTATCAGGCATAGTATGTCACTGATATGATGAGGTCTACAGGTAGATGACAGTACTGTATAGTTAGGTACCATTGTTAATATTCCAGCAATATGAAATCAAATCCTTGACTTTAATTTTCCCTATGATTTATTGCTATCAGGGATTCCTTGCTGTCTTGCAGAGATAATGATCTCTTCATAGATATTCTCAGCATATTTCGATTATTCTATCTCTGCTCTGTGATAACTAAAAGCCCTGTATCCAAGACAGTCAAGAGCACAGCTCAAGAATAAATAGCCATAAAAGCATTACCAATTCATTTTAGCATCAAGATAATCATAGAATTACGGAATGGCTTGGGACCTTAAAGATCATAGAGTTCCAACCCCTTGCTTTGATCAGGGTGTCAACCACTAAATCTGGCACTGCGCTCAAATAGACTACAAATTGCTCAAAGCACAAGAGGGCAATCTCATATATAATCAGAATATACTAAATAAGAATACAACTAACATTTACTGCAATAAAATAGATCAACTTCTTGTTTATCAGACTTATTTTCTAATGATACAGCTGCTTGAACAGTAAGGTTCTGGAGGCAGCTTCACCTTCATTCATTTATGAGATATCTGAAGGAAAAAAAGTAGCTTAAAATAAAACTGGAATATTTTTGAGTGTTAAAAACTAGACTTTTTTCTTTCTTTCTTTCATTTGAGAGAGTGAGAGGAAGGGGACAAAAATTAATGCTTTCTGTTGGTTCGTATTCTGACTAGCTTTAATCGATATGTTATCTAAAACAGAAATACTCTAAGCCTGTAAAGCATTGTGACAGACTGTCATGCAGAGGTAGTGGTACTGATGTTGCGACCAGAAGCTGACAACTGAGTTTCATTAAAGCAACGTATATATATATATATATATATATATTCAAAAAGTGAATCATCTTTTTGTGAGCAAAGATGGGTACAAAGATCAAATCTGACTATGATTTCTTTGTTCCTGTCATTCTGTCATGACTTCTGCCCAAAAAGATGTTAGATGCAAGAGGATAAAAAAAAAAGGGTTTTCAGCAGATCTTATCATCTATATTGCCTTGTCATTTCTTTATTGATGAAAACCAAGCTTCAGTCAGAAATCTGGAAATATTAATGAAAGAAAATTGTACTTAACCTTATGAGAATATCTTGCAATTTTTGAGTAATATATGCTGTGTCTTTATAGGTAATTATTTTGGTGACTAATAATTTTTTTATATTATTATTCAAATGACCTATAAAAATAAATGTTCTTGTGAGGTGAGATGCTATATAAACCTTTTCTTAGAGCTCCTTATTGTAATAACAGTTATCCTTTTCTACCTTTACCCTGAATAGTTCATAATAATTCTTGTTGTATTGATCGAGGCTACTGGTAAACCCAAATTCTCTCATTTGAAAATCAGTCTGATAAACACCTATCAAAATTATATTATTTGAGGACATCTTCATTTCTAAAGAATTCCCTTGAGGGATAGCTTCTCCCATAGTCTTGCATTTTTTTCCTTTTATGTTAGTATCTGATATTGCTGATGATAGCTGTGGGCATCAGTCTATGTCACTCGTGTTTTATCTCTTATTGATCATGTTACTTATCCTCTCAAACAGATAAAAAGATATGTCTCTTAATTTGGCCATAGCCCTGTATTTTCCTCCAGAAACTCATATCTCTTAGTAACTTAGTTGAAAAGCCTGTAAACTCTGGAGAACATTTCACCTATACATATATAAATATATATACGCATACACAGATTAGATTTTGCAGAAGAAAACCAATTTATAAAATGTATAATAATGTTTTTCTATATAGGGATTCCTCAATAAAGCAGAAGAATTTTTTTGTCTGTGATTAAAATATATATTTTCTAAAAAAAAACCCAAAAACTATTCTAGAATAAACAAATATATTGGATCACAGGATGCCTTTTTAAAAAATATTATTTCCTTCAAATGTAGCTTCTTGTTTCCTCCAACTGTATCATTTGGCATAGTGTTAGGAAAACAACCTCAGATACCTGAAAGCTTGAGTTTGATTAATGTATCATAAGCCAGAATGTTTGAGCTACCAGTAATATCCAGATGTGTTGTCTTTCTGTAGTGTAGTTAATTTGTGAGGTGAAAATGTTCTCCCAACAGTCAGCAAAAGAAGCACTGTTAAGTTCAGCACAAAAGAACTGTGAGCTTAATGCTGCAAGGTGAGACCGAAAGGGTCAGTACAAACACTCTGGAATGGAGGAGGAAGAAGGTTCTTTTGCAGTCTGAGTACTGTTGTGGAAGAGGAAAAACATGAGAATCCTCAGCCACTGTGATCCAACAGGGCTGCTGTGGGAGAGTTGTACTTCCCCCTAAAAGTGCCATCACACCATTTATCTAAAACATAGGAGTGTGGCATTCCTACTAGCAGTTCCTGAAGGCTTTTCTGCCACTCACTGCTGTGCCATCCTGCATGATCAACATGGTTCTCTGCAAAGCAGAAGCGTGCTGCTAGGAGATCCCAGGGGTTTATGAATCTGCATGCTGGAAAGAAGAAAATGCAGAGATGGAGGCAGAAGGGTCACAAGAGTATGGTGGCAGAGCCACACAGGGAATAGACCTGGGCTGTATACCCATTCAGAATAAACAAATATGAAAGCATTTATTATTAAAATCTAGCAATAAAGTCAATCAGAAAGAGAATACATTATTTTCCAAAGTCTCTAACTTACAATTAAAGTGAAAAAACCTGTCTGCTACAGTGCATCATGCATATTGCAGTTCCCGTTATTGGACACTGAAAAATAGAGCTGGGTAAAGTACTCTCATTAGCTTATAATCTCTCTTTTTTTGTTGTTGTTGTTGTTTTTTTCCTTTTTTTTTTTTTTCCTAAGTGGGATTTCTCCATAACTGAGACGTTCAGCAAGTGCTTTAGTGTCCATAGTAAGACCTCATTATTATTCTGGCCCTGTAAACATTGATGGCTGATGACAATAATCCCTTAGTGTAAGCTGTTTTATAGAGTTGTATAATATTATTGATGTTACTAAGGGAACAAGAAGCAGGTGGATATACCATCTGTCATCGCTACCTAATGATAATTTACAGAAAAGTTTTTAAAGCAGTTTGGTTCAGTACAAAGTAATAAAAGAAACTAAGGAAACTGGTTGTAAATTATGTGAAATAATTGCCATCACTCAACATTTTTTTTCTGTTTATTTCTCTTTGTTTTATTCTGTTTATAAATAAGATTAGAGATAGAAGGTACATGCCTGATGAACATGAAGAAAGCAAGACTTGAAAAACTTATACTTTATTTTGGAATTTAAATGACAATTTTGATATTTTATCATGCAGTAATACTGCTGCTCATTAAGATAAACCTGGAGGAAAATACTGGCTACAGACTGAACAGCACCGTTGGCTCCTTGTTAGACATTCTGACATCATCACAGCTATTCCCCAGTTTACCTGGAGAGGGAAAAATCAGGAAGAGTGTGGGAACATGAGGTATGCAATCTCAGAGGTCATCAGATTCGCTGTCATGGGAATTAGGACCACGGGGAGCAGTAACCACTGTTCACTTACAGGAATGTACTGATGGTATCTTTCAACTCTATTTTCAATTTTCAAGATGATGGATCAAATTTTCACATATTATTATGTCAATATTTTGGTGTTCATTTTGCATGTTTCTATGCAATACGTTTTTGTGCAAAATCAGTAATCTCCATTCAAGTCCAAATGAAAAATAAGTTTAATCAAAATCATGACTGTTCCGTGGTTGCTTTCTTAAAAATATGTCAATTTTTTTTTTAAGTATTCATGAGTACTCTATTGAACAAAAAACTAAATGGTGCTAAAAGTAACGTTTTTATATTGCATTAGTAATGGTAGAATTAAGAGGAAACGTAGTAAAAGATGCTGGAGTGGGAGCCTAGCATTATCTCTGTCATGAATATCTTGCCTGATTTTAAGCAAACCTTTCCATTTCAGCGTGTATTTTTTATTCTGTACATTGTGTCTTGAATTGGCAGGTTGTAAAACCTTTGAAGCTTTTTTTCTGTGTACAATGACTACCTCTATGGAGTCCAGTCTGCACTGAGGGCTGCAACTGTTAATTAAAGAAATTCATAAGCTTGTGAGAAAAAGGTAGTAAGGGCACAACCTATACAGCTAGTCAATGTAGCAAGAATTCTGAAGTTCACATATTAACCATAAATCTTTCATTAGATATTCGTATAGAAAACATGCGCTGTATCATTTATGAGGAGATTACTAGTTCATGATTTTTTGAATTCTACGCATGTTTTAACAATAGTTCTTTCTATTAATAGAAAATACAACTTGCCTCCTAGCAAGTGCGATGAATCTCCAGTTGTCTCTTACTGTTTATTGACTTTGCCTCCTGTTACCTTTCCTTTTCATCTACCGTTCCAGCACTCCTTGGAGTGAAGATGAAAGCCGTAAAGCATAATCTCATATAGGGGCTGGGGCAGGTGATAAAAGTAGATGCGAGAGGTGCTGGAGGAATTTCTGACCAACTTGTTTAATGAAGACATGGAGTTCTACACTGTCAGAGTTCACCTTGGCAGAATTTTCAGAGGAAAAGAAGATATCATCAGACTTCATTCTTTTCTTGCTTACGACTTTTACCAATGAAGAGAGCTTCACCTTCAGTTGACTCAAAAAGATCTGCACAGGTCATTGGCTAACGATTAAGTTTGGGATGCCATTTGCCTTTCACTATCCTCTTGAGTTCTTGGCATTTTAACAGACTGCCTATTTTGACCTATCAGAGAAAAGGTATTTTTTTTAAATATCTTGTTGTGAGTATTTCAGGCAAAAAAAGCCCTACAGAGATGCTCTTTCACTATCCTCAGTGTGATACAGAAGAGAATTGGAAAGGTAAAAGTATAAGAACTCACAAGTTGATAAAAAGACAGTTTAATAGGTAGAGGAAAAGTTGCATAAAAAAAAAACAAAGGAAGTTCCATCACTGCCTCCCATTGGCAGTCAGATATTCAGCCATAACTGGGAAAGCAGGGATCATCATTTGTAGTTTCATTAGGAATGCCAACAGCATCACTACTAATATTTCACCTTTCCTTCTTCTTTACCTCAGCTTCTAGTGCTGAGCATGATGCCATGATATGGGACATTTCTTTGTTCACTTTGGGTCAGGTGTTCTGCTTCTCTTGTTTCCTCCCAACTCTTTTATACTCCCACCTGCTGGCTGGCAAGGCAGCAGGAGAAGAAAAGGCCTTGACTCAGTGTAGGCACTGCTCTGCAACAACCGAAAGCAACTGTTACCAACACTGTTTGTCATCACAAATCCAGAACTTAGCAACATACATGGTACTGTGAAGAAAATTAATTCTATCCCAATCAAAATCAGCATATACCTAAATTAATCTTTTAAGCAGCGAGATTTAAAAAGATATGAGCTGACATCTCTTGTTTCTGGAGTGTCTTTAAAAAAAAAAAAATCTACATCAGATTAATTTGTAAGTCTCTTGACCATTCACAGAGTATTTATCTTGGCATTATTTAGGGATCTTAGGAAGATCACTTGGAAAGCTCACTTGATACCTACTCACATATCTAACTGTCCCATAAAAGCTGCTTCTGAAACTGTAGAGATTGAGAAAAAGCTTAAGGAGAGGCTTGCCGAAGTGGTGTCAGATTGGTTTGTATTCCTATATAAGATTAGTCTATATTCTAGTAACAATGTTTTGTGCCAAATAGTTCATTTTCATGCTCCTCATGCATCATGCTTTAGGAAGCAAAGCTTTCAAAACTACTCAATGCTAATATTTTTTATCTTGCTTCAAGCTTGTTTTTTTACCTGCTTTGTTTAATTTCAAGAGTGATGGATGTGATGGATGTCTTAAAACAAGCAAACAAAAAAACAAATAAACAAAACCAAGTTTGTTTTCCTTTCCTGACAGAACAACACATGATCAATTTTCATTTAAAAAAATATATATATGCAATTTCTTCTAAAATTCTAATATTCTTTTAGGCTACATTTTACTCTTTTATAAAAAGATATTTCTGAATTTTGACCCATCCGAAGCAAATTTTATGCTTATTTTCAATGGACTTTCAGGCTACTGAACTCAGTGGTTGTGAATGAGCAGGGACACTGAAGATGAAAAGAACATGAGAAATAAATATATCATATGGGAAACTTTCCCTCCCACATTCAGATTTTATAGAAAATCCAGAAAAACATACTCTAAGAAGTGGATTTGTATCAGAAGATTATCATTCATCTGTAATATTAATTACATTTCAGGAATATACTATTGCATGCATTCATTTGAAACAGTGAATGGAGGCATGCTATGGAACATAAAGCAGAAAATTATAAAGGCAGTGAAAATGATTATGTGTCACAGAAAATAGTGCTGCGAAGATCAAGCCCCCAGGCCCACACATGGTTATTTGGAAGAGGCCAGGCAGGGAGAAGAGGACTAGCTAGGGAGAAGAGGACTAGCTTTTGATTTTAATTTGTAGGACATAAATGAAAGATGCTTTTATTTAACAAGAGAAAGCTGTGTAGAAAGTGTGATACATTTATGAGGAAAAGAGTATTCTAATTTTGCGTGATTTGAGGCAATTATGAGCTGTGACTTTTCTCCTGAGGGAATTCTTGTGCATATCATGCAGTTTATGCTTTGTCATAAAGACTGTACCACGACTGCAGACTGAACTGGTGCTGTGTTCCACTAATAGAGTAGGGAAATGGAAATTTAATCAGAGTCCTAACTAAAATTTTAAAAAATACATATGTGGTAGAGTTCTGTAGACCTTCTGGAAGTGCATACACTACACTGTAAGAGGGATGAGGCCTTTAAAGATCCTGGCTCAGATATGATTTTACTCACAGAATTACAGAATGGCAGGGTTGAAGGGGACCTCAAGCTATCATCAAGTCCAACACCCTGTTAAAGCAGGTTCCCTACAACGGATTGCAGATAGGCATCCAGATGGTTCTTGAATGTTGCTTTAGAAGGAGACTCCACAACCTCTCTGGGCAATCTGTTCCAGTGCTCTGTCACCCCTACCATAAAGGACTTCCTTCACATGTTAGTATGGAAACTTTTGGCGTATCAGACACTCCTCCCAGCTTTGTATCAGCAAACTTGCTGAGGTTGGACTACATCCCATCATCCAGATCACCGATAAAGATGTTGAATAAGACTAGATGCAGCACTGACCCCTGGGGAACACTACTAGTTGCAGGTCTCCAACTAGACTCTGCACTAGTAATGACAGCCCTCTGAGCATTGCCACTCATCCAATTCTCAATGCACCTCACTGTCCACCCATCTATCTCACACTTTCTAAGTTTCATAACAAGGATGTTTTGGGAGACAGCCTTGAATGCCTAGCTGAAATCAAGGTAAATGACAACCAGTGCTCTTCCCCCATCTACTCAACTAGTGATGACATTATAGAAGGCTACCAGATTGTTCAAGCATGATTTCCCCTTGGTGAATTCATATTGACTACTGCTGGTAAACTTCTTCCCTTCCAATTGTTTGGAGAGGGTATCCAGAATAAGTTGTTCCATCACCTTTCCAGGGACAGAGGTGAGATTGTCTGGTCTGTGGTTTCCCAGATCCTCCTTCTTGCTCTTTTTGAAGACTGGAATGACATTAGCTATCCTCCAATCTTCAGGCACCTCTCTCATTTGCCAAGACCATTCAAAAATAATAGAGAGTGATTCAGCAATCACCTCTGCCAGTTCTCTCAGCACACATGGGTGCACCTCATCAAGGCCCATGGATTTGTGTGCATTGATTTTGGCTGGATGCTTTTGGACATTTCTGGAATATCCTGCTTCTGAGTGATGGAGCCTCCTAATATTCAGTGAACTCTCAGCGAACTTTTCCCATGAAAAAAAGCATGAAGTTAGAAAGTAGGTGAGCTATGGACACCTCTCAGATTTTGGACAGTTATGTGGAGCAGTCTGCAGGACAGGCTGGCAGTAAGGGAGGTAAGGAATCCTTCAGATCCTAGACAATTACTTGTAGGTAGAACTGGCTTTACACACCCCACAGACAAAGGGTGGTCTCTACTTCTTTGCTCTTCATCTTATTTGTCACCTGCAAGACTGGGCAGAATTGCTGATTCCAAGTTTGGAAACACTTAGTGGAAGTGCACTAGTTTGGAGTAGTGCTGTTAAAGAAACAATGGAGACTGCACAACTTTTTAGTCTGTTCTCAATGAAACAGGATTTCTACGATTCAGTTGAGCTAAATCTAAATCTCACCAAAGTGAATGGCACTATTATGCTGATTCCAATGAGATATGGAGCAGTTTTGGCCATAGTGTGACACTGCAATTAGAATAACCTAAATGGTCTGCAAATCACAGGGAATCTCTAGAAATTTCAAAAACTAAGAAAAGGAAGAAAAAGTAGAAGCTAAGGTCAAAATATTTATTAATAATTACTTTTCATTCTTTGTCCATTACCAGGTCACTAATTCACAATGACAATAAGATCCAGAGATGATCTATTTTGGTGTCATCAATGAATATCGAATCCTAAACTAAACATGAATGTGTATGTTCTGATATAATTGCTATAATTTTTTGCTGACCTTTTTGTCATAAAAACTACTGAAGAAATCTAGTGAAACATATGCATATGTGTATGTATATATATTATGCTCTTATTTAAACGTGATGTGTGATGTTAGTAAGGATGCCTTGGGAGTGTGTTGGGCTGATGACTAAATACTTAGTTTAGATTTTTCTGTGCCAGAAGGGTTATTATATTCTTTCTTCCAATTCATCAATGTTGTTTTGAGTTTCTTCTTATTCCTAAATCTGTTACATCTTTTACACAGTTGTTTTTTGCTATTCCAAGCACGTCGCTCCAAAAGAAATGCCTCCTATTTATTTCCACAAAAACTACAACAGTTACAAAGACTACAATAACACTATTTGACAAAGCAAATTTTTAGCTCCAGAACGCTATTTTTCAACATAGTCACCATCATTAACTATGTATTTTTGCCAGCAATGTACAAGAGCCTGCATGCCATGCTCATAAAAATCTGCAGGGCCATCTTGAACACGACTTGTCTTTCATGTTGTTGTTGCCACTGCTGAAATACACCACTGCTGCCTCACTATGCACACATCCACTTGTTCCCTTAAATGTTCAGCAAGTGTCAATGAATGTCAGTGGATATCTTTTTTTTTTTTGCATGGAGGAGTTCCATTCCATACCTTTGCTTCATACGTACTTCTATGCAAGACACCATTCTGTCAGACTGCCCCTCTGCTGCC
>JAOWBP010050474.1:0-19365 GCA_028571105.1 Tragopan temminckii
TTTTATTTGTATTTTTATTTTTATTTTTTTCCAAAATGTTATTAGCTAAGAATTTCTAGATACATAACTACTTATGTTGTTCCAAAAGTATCAACTTTTCTCCTGTTGATTTACATGGAAACTACACCAGACACAAAGAGCACAACAGCACTACTTGATAGAGCAAACTATCAGCTACAAAATACTAAATACTATACTATTTTTCAACACATTAATCACCATCAGCTATACATTTTCACCAATGATGAACAAGAGCCTGCACGCCATGCTTGTCAAAATCTGCACCAGTGGAGGTGACCCACTGTTTCACAGCTGCTATGATAGTGCCATTGCTAGGAAAATGACAGATGAAAGTCAGAAGGTGTCAAATCTGGACAATGCAGTGAGTGCAGTAGGACAATCCAGCGAAGATTGGCAATGTGCTTCACTATCTTCAGACTGGTATGGGACCTGACCTTATCATGTTGCAAGAGAAAGGTTGTGTTCTGTGGCCTGACTATTTCAGCTTAGTCAGCATTGTGATGTAGCAGTCAGAGTTGATGGTTTGTCCAGTTTCCAGAAAATCCAGAAAGATCATCTCTCTCTTATCCCAAAAGACAGCACACATCACTTTACCCACTAATGGCTGTGTCTTGAAACTTTCATTTGATGGGGAATTTACATCTCGCCACTCCATGGACTGCTGTTTTGACTTCAGCTTTAAGTGGTTATACCACTTGATGCAATTCAGGAAACTGCCACCTTCAGCCTTGTATTGATTCAATAGATCCTGTAAAACTTGCATACAGCGTTCTTTCTTCTCCTCTGTGAGCTTTCCTGGGACCCATCTGGTACAAACTTTGTGATACTCCATCGTTGCCACCATCATTTCCAGTGTGTTCAAGCCAATATTCAACTCTGTACACAGTTCCCTGGTTGTAATCTGCCAATTTGTGCAGATGAACTGATTGAGATACTCTTCATTTTGTTATGTGACAGCTGTGCATGACCATCCAGAACATGTCTTGTCTTTCATGTTGCTGTCATCACTACTGAAATGCACCCACCCACCACAGTAAATGTTCAGCAAGTGTCAGTGAGTGTCAATGGGTGCAATTCTTCCTGCGTGTAGGACTTCAGTTCCAGACTTTTGCTTCATACGCACTTCCATATCAGACGCTATTGTGTCAGATTGTTCGTCTTCTGTCATCTGTTACACAACAACAAAATGTAATGGAATATTGTTGGGAAGGTTCATCCTCTACAGGCATACCACCAACACTCACCTCGGAAGTTGCGGGCCATTACTTCCAGAGCAGCTTTTGTATTTCCATAGAAAAATAATTAAGCTAGGTTTTATTAGTGTCTATATGCTGAATAAAGTGCATAGACGTTTGAGATACTATCTATAGTTGTGAAGATATCCTTATTTTTATATTGCATCAGTGTATACTCTTCTTTTTTACCCTTAGATTTGTACATTGTATTTGTATAGTCTATTTTGGGAGAATAATTGAAAATCTATTCAAAAGCAGCCTGAAGTAGTAAAATAAGCAGAGGGCAGGACCTCACCATTTATAACTCAGGCCATGCCACTTATTTACTACTTATTGCTTATATTATTTTTCCCTAATAAAATTAATGTATAATTTTACTACTACAATTTTAACAGACAGATAAAAATCACCTTGTGCCTTTCCTGGTTAATGTTTTTTCTGGAGTGTTTGAGGACAGAAACGGAAGAAACAGTATACAAATATAGACAAATAAAGAGACTTTTTCAAGGTTACCTTGCAGGCAAGTAACAAGCCAGGAATAGATAAATACTGAGATGTCAAGTGAGCACTGAGGAAATGCCAAGGACGAAAGCATATGTTTTATTTTGGAGGCAATTGCTGGATGTGTAAAATAGACATATCTGAATAATTAAATCCATGCTCTAACCTAGTGTGTGTAACACTCAGTATATCAGGCTTTGGGTGAAAAATGATGATGTGGAATAGATCATTACCGGGTAACTTCTGGGCAGGAACTGGATCTGGGGTGGAACCCAAGCAGATGTGCTGACTGCAAGAGTGGCCGCCAGAGGAGGGACAGTTCCCTGCAGTACACTTCAGGTGCTGCATAACGGCTCATATCACAGACAAAAGAGCTTGTTGGAGGGAGATAGAGATATTGCTATAAGTATTTTTAGGTGTGTACAATTTGGACTTAAGTTTTGCAACTGATTTGTTTTTAGGAACTGTTCTAGAAGGTATAAGAAGAAAAATGATTTTTTTTCTTCAGCCTTTTTCATTAAAATAACTAAAGGTGAACGTCTTCTGCAAGAAATAGCACTTGTAAGAACATCTTTATTTAAACAAACAAACAAACAAAATCTTCAAGTGAAAATTTTTGAGCATCTCTTATTTTGAGCACTGTCTAAACATGGCTTCCCTCCCCGCTGTAGGATGTTGGAGCATTTACAGCAGCTGCGTGGATGGTGTGAGTAACTCCTGAGAATCACTGTGCTAATGTGACAGGGAGTGGCTGCAAGATGCAGGAATCATTTCATTTATTAAAAATCATCATTCACTTACTGACAGGAAGGGCAAAAAAGGTTATTTGGGCAATGGTCCAAGGCATGCAAGGCCTGGCACTCATTTTGTGCTCTATCTCTATGCTCTGGACTCTGGAATAAAAAATTATCGGAATTACTAAATGCTGACCTGTTTTTATTTTAATTTACCACCAATACCCTTGTGTTGCAACACTTTCCTACTTCACACAGAGTTTTGGGTGGAAAAGAGCAGACAATGACAGTAGAGTTGTATGGACACCAAAAGTGGCAAAAATCCAGACCTCTGTTGCTAAGGAATATTAAACCGGAATTCTGGAGGCAGAGAAGTCATTGTATCCCACAGTATCCCAAATTCTGGTGGACACAAAGGAAATGAATAAATAGGGACTTATTCATCTCAATACCATTTAAAAGACTTGGACAATGAGTACTTGCTGGGAAAGGACAAAAATCAGTCATAGAAGTTTTACTTTCAGGATCTGAAACAGGAAATTCCAAACAATGGAAAGTTTAAAACATTACATCTAGCACCAAGACCATGAGTGTATTTCCTTTCATATTCATTTGTTTAGATATGGAAAGAGTGAAAAATATTTATTGCCCACTTTTTATTTTATTTTATTTTTAGTGGCAAAGACAACATTTTTTTAAAGTCATAGAATTCTAGTCAGAGGATATGTTTATACATAGCTGAAGGCAGATAGTCTGTAGATTTCATAGGTTTGTGTATTGGAAATACAGAAATCACAGAGATATGTGTGCCTATCTCCCCCACATTCTTAGGAAGAGGAAAATGCAGAACTAAGCACTTTTGACACTTGAGGAATTCACCAAGAGATGTTCTCCTAACCCTGTGATTACTTCTGTCTGTGCCTATAAACATACTGTAAATCATTATGGTATGGGAATTTGTCTCTTTGCATTGATTGCAGATAACAGATGACATTTTAAACAAGAGAAAAATGAAGTACTCCTGCTCCTGACATTTTCACCACTTCTTTTCTTCACTAATTTTCAATGTCAGAGACAGTTTGTGCCAAAGCATTAAAGTGTTGCTTCCATAGATTTGCAAAGTGAATTAAGCTATCCATCTATCTTCTCTGACGAGCGCATTGTATTGATGAGCGCGTAAGGGATGAGAGAAACAGCTTTTCAGAGACATGACACATATTTAAGGATTAATACTATGACCACTGGTTTTCAAAGTAATTGTATCCCCACTTAGACTTCCACCTTCTGCCTCTGACAAAGCTGTGACTCGCTATTCAGAACTATGATGTGCACCAATTAATGCATTCCCATTGTACTCCAGCTTCTTCCCTCACCTCCAGTTCTATTGGAATTGTTTGGTAGATTTATTACCTGAGTTAGGTGTAGAAATCTGAAAATATGCTAATAAAAGTTATGTGGATAATCAAACTCCAATTGTGTTTTCCCCAATAAATATGCTCTCTCTAGCATATTTTTACCTACCAGATCTGTTGCCCTCCATGATCCTCCATGAGTAACCCATGAGAAAAAAAGAAGTCTAGAGAAAAACCTGCTCTCATGGATCTATGGCATCACTAGCCTTGAGTCATCAGAAATGATGAGCAAGGTTTCCTGAAACAGGAGGTCCTAAAGAAACATAAGTAAGTAAAAGTTCATATGTATTTTATTATCTTAATTCATACAGATTATCAGGCCTCCTGAATTCACATTTTCCAGTTTCATTTCTCATATTAGTATACTATGCTGGCATTTGTTGCTGTTGTTTAATAAAGTGGAGACCCAGTTCTTTTTCCACGGCTCCAGGAACTGCAGCTCTAAAAAAGCTGTTCCCAGCACCTCCAAGTAAACTGCAGCTATGACCACTGACTTGAATGCTTTGTTTTTAAATGAAATTTATGCCACTATGCTTGTGAGTGGCTTTACAGAAGAAAATGCTTATAAATAGACACACGTGACACTGGGATTATTAAAATTTGTTGTATCATGAATAATGTTGCTTTTTGGGAGGGGGAAGTAGACAACCATGAGATTTTGTAGACTTTGTGGATTCTGCAAGACCCTGAATGGTTCTCTATTAGTCTCACATTTGTGTGCAGAAGTTTTCTTAAAAACAAACAAACAAACAACAACAAAAACAAAACAAAAAAACAAAAACCAACAGACATCCACAGCAGACAAGTAGGATAAGTAGAGGCATTTGCTTAGGTACTTCCACAGCTGATCACTGCTTTGGGACTGCATACTTGTGTGTGAGTCCTTGTTTGACCTCAGAAGCGATTTTGTCCCCTCGCTATCTGTTTGTGCCTTACATATACTATTTGTAAGATGGGGTTAATGATCTTGACTTCTTTTGTAAAGTACATTGAGATCTGCCAATGAAAACTGTCACAGGAAAAAGTCAGTGACTGTTGCGGTGACTATAATAGTCATTCCCATGGCTTTGGAAATAATGAAGATGATACTGATCCAGAAATAAATCCTTTCACAAAATGGGTACCAATTGGCTATAAAAGTATCAGTTGCATCTCTTGGGTGGCAAATCTGTTTCTCCCTTTATTTACAAGTTAGAAGCATTTTCTGTGATTGCTAGAGGATATCTCTTTGCTTCCTGTTCCTGGCCAAGAAAAATATTTAAGTAGTGGTGAAATGTTTTGCTGAATCACACGTTTCAAAGATATTTATTAGAAACTAACATTTTGTCTAATTAATTGATGGAGTGACTGAAGCTGCTGCTGGATTTGCACTTCACTACTGAGCTCCATTTGTTGACCCAAATAAATAATTCTTCTAACTCTTCAGTTTTGAATTCTATCCATTGTCCTTGTTTCTAATAACCACAGCAATGTGATTTTGGCTTAGTACTTAAGTTGGTTTCCTCCATAAGTTTTGTGTTGTATGTCCACACTGCAAAACGCTGAAATCAATGTGACTTGAACAAATGTAGTCTTGAACCCAACCCTCATTTATTTGATTGCAGGTCTTCCTGCCTGTAGCACAGACATTAATGTGTCCAACGAATGTCCAGGATTTGTCCCCACTAAGAAATCAGTAATGTTTCGTCAGGGATTTTAAAAGAAAGGCAAGCCAAATTTTATCACAGTGCAAATATGAATCAAGCAGTAGAAACAGATCATGGGATCTAAAAATAACATATGTAAAAAAAAAAAAAAAAAAAAAAAAAAAAAGTGCCTGAAAAAAGTCTTGGAGGCAATTACATTGGTTAAATTAAAACCCTGTTAAATAACAGCACTGGCGACAGCGAATCAATGAGGAGCCCTAGGTTTTTGTTAGCAGATTGTAGCCCATAGCAACAACAGGCTGATTAATATTGAAACTGCCTCCAGCACAGGTATCCTGTGTCAGGAGATGAGACCTATGCATTACTCATAGGAACTCCCAGAAAAGCCACGCAAGCTTTCAGCTGCACAGTTCCAATCTGATGCTGCATCAAAATATATAGGCTTGGAAATGGAGAGGGGAGTTTCACCTCGCTTGGGAAGTTAAAGAGATGAACATGCATTATCAGATTTGAATCACTTCTGTAGTTCCCATTCTGTTAGTTACCAAAATGGATCTAAATGCTCTGCTTGGAGAAAAGGGTTGGGGATTTTTTTGGTGTTCTTTTTAAACATTTCTCTCTACTCTCCTTTCCCTCTCCCCTCTTTTCTCCTTTCGTAAATCTTTCACAATCGAAATAGTTTTCTGATTACAATTTCTGTCTGACATTAAAAAATGTTTTAAAATTCTTAGCACTTTGCTTGATGTTAAACTTTGCTCAATAATAGACCATTAGTTTAGTTGATGCATGACTCTCTGAATACTTTGCACCAGTAAATATAACAAACCCATGATAATTACTATGTGTAACATGTTTGCATTTAAACACAACCTTGAACTTCTCAAACATTTCAGAAATGTCAGCTATTATGGTGATCTTTGTTCATTACTGAAAGGAGTTTCTGGGTCTGAATAGTGTAGTACATATTTGTATCTATTAAAAATGACACAGTAAAGCTATTGTTATTGTTTTAAACTTTTAAAACGCTTTTTAATCTCAGTAGCCCTCTGAGTCATGCGATCTTATGACCATCTTGGCACTGTTCCAATCCCAAGGTCTATGAAAAGCTTCAACAAAAGAAGCCCTCGTTTATTTCAGAAGCAGTAACAAGGCAAACCTGTACACCTACTAACACCATGCTAAAAATGACAGTCATAGCAGCTCATTTTGCTAAGAGGCCTAGGTCCTGAGTTATTTATTTATTTTTTTAAAGAAAAAAATAGCATTGTTATGTGTAGAAACAAATGTGATCAAGTCTTTGCATTGGAAAAAATCCACGGCAAGTGCAGGTGATGCTGCAGTATAAAACCTACCTTTTCCATCACTTGATCATCAGTTTCGTCTGGATCACCTTTCTGCAGTGAATGCAGATAGCTCAAAGGTGTGCAGTCTGGACTGGCAGCGCTCTACTCTGGACACATCTCCCTCTGTGGCAGATGTTTAGTGTGTAGGTAGGATTGTCCACCTCCTTTCTACATAGCCTCATGGGCTTGATTCCCCTACCTCAGATTAGGCAATGAGGTAAGTAGATCAAATGTTGATCAGATGTTTTGGGCAATTTTTCATTGGGCAGAAAAATATTCAGTGTACCGTACTATGATAGTGAAAGTATGCAACTGCCAAAACCTCCTGCTCTCTAGCAAATGACAGTGACATCAAACAGCCAGTGACTCTCACCTAAAACCTCTTCTGTGAACACTTTGCAGCTTTTCTACCGGTGAAAAAATTAGAAGTTCTCATAAGGAAGAAATTGGCTTTTGTCTAGGAACTGGTTTGACATAAAACCTAAGTGACTTTCTTAAAAACGGAACATGGCATCACCTCAGCTGAAGCAGCTTGGGTTGGCAAGGTGAAAAGATTTCTTCCAAGTTTCCACCAGGCTATCTTACTCAAGTGTTACATTCACTGAGAGTTAAAATGAGACGGACTCTGCCCAGTTCCACCACTCTGATGCCTGTTTGCTTCCAGAGCACTGGGATTACTTTTAATAACAAAGTGAAAGTGATACTACTGCCAGTCATTTACAATCCCCTACGTGCATTTACATTCAACTTCTCCTGTGTCTTTCCTAAATTAGGTACTGTCCACATTATAATTCAAGCCATGCTGACCACAGCTTAATTCTGGTCACATTCTCATACAATTCTACTGTACAATTTCTGATCATGGGGGAGAAATTTTGTTTCTCTTCCTTCCTAAGTCAGCGTAAGCTGCACTACTCTGCTGATGGCAGGTCAACCTTCAGTCAGTGTAAATTGTGTGGTTTTGGTAAAGCCGTGCCTACTTTGACCTGCTTAGGCAGTACTACTGTTTTTCCAAGTGGACTGTACAGTCTGTAATTTGGTACCACTGTTATTCTAGCAGCCAGAAAAGACATGCATCTTATTCCTTATTGAATGATGCTCAGACCTTTTGGATAGAGAAACAGAACTACACAGAAGTAAAACCCTCTGACACAAAAAGCTTTGCATGAGAACTCTGTTTTACAGTAATAAGAGTACAAAAACCCCTCACAGCATCTAGATAGCAAACCTATTTTTTCCTCCTGTACAGGTTAAATGATATAACTATTGCTAAAAAATATCAAAACATCTTTTTGAGCAAGAATTCTTTACTCAGACACATGCTGTGGATTTTGTTTTCACAACAGACAGAAAAATAGAGATTTTAGATAACATTATGATTTGGCTTGTACAAGTCAGTCAGTAGAATAATGCACTGTGATGATTCAGGGCTGTGGGGAATTCAGCACTGTAGACTTCTGCTTGAAGGCCATTAAATGCCAGCTTTACATCCTGACAGGCAAGTAACTGCCCTCCAGATCAGAAAGTAGTTATTCAGCAACTGCATTATCCACTCCTCTGGTACAAAATGGCCCCAAAACTGAGGTACTGAAGCAGAGCTTGGGACTAAAGATCATAAACTAAACTGGAGATGGTCTAGAAATTTGTTGTTCATTTGTTGATGTTCATTGATTGGTGAAATCACATTCCCCATGCAGAAGTCAGGTTTAAATCCAGATATCCTTGTTAATGCCTTAGCTCTTATGGCTGAAAACTATGCTGCAGTTTACATTTGAATTTTGTTGAATACCTATGTAGTTTGCAGAATGTATTTTGACTCCTTGATGTGAGAGATAAATTGCAGATTAAAGCAAATAGTTGCAACTCTAGAAAAGGCAGTTCAGGAATTGCCACAAAAACATTTCTGGCACGGTAAAGTGTGGATGCAGTTCTTCACATAGGAAAATAAGTATTTATATCCTTAATGTTTCTTCCAAGGATCTTGGAAGCTGTTTATGGAAAGGTATCTCAGGTTATAATTAGGACACTCTTGACAGACCTGGTGCTTGGCTTTTGGACCTAGGCCTAGATGCACATGCTCATTCACAACTAGTGAGTTGTGTGAAAGGTAACTAATTTTTCAAGCACAATTTTTAAGAGGATAGCATTTCTGTGAAGAGATTGAGAAAAGAGAATATTGGTGAGAGGAAGAATAGTGGTTGTCCCTTGATTTACAAGCTGATATTCTAACCAGGAGAGCTGTCCGTGCAACAGACATTAACAGTCATCTGTAAATCTAAGTCAATCAGGACTTTGGAAAGTCTCTAGAATCTCACCTAGAAACTGAGGCAGCAACATCTAGGAACACAACAGCTTTTTGCCCTGACCTGTCAGTAACTTCCCCTCTACTTTTGGTCTACCTCTCTCACAACAGACAATTTTTCATCATGAGTCTCACCACCTTTATGCCCAGCATTACTGGCTTGAAGCTTGCTTGCTGGAAGCTGGAGGAGACTACAACAGGCAGGCAAGCTGAATAAGGGCTAAGAGCTGCTCTTTTTTTTTTTTTTTTTTTTTTTTTTTTTTTTTTTTTCAGAGAAATGAAATCTGAATTAAGACTAGAAAATGCATTAAAGTGAAAAATACTACTTTTTACTCATCTGCTAAGAATCTTGTTTTTATATTTTAAGTTAAAAAAAAAAAAAGGAGTAAATCTATATTAATTTTTAAGTTTCCAGGAAGAGAAGCCTTTAATGGTGTTGTGATTTAATCCTGCAGGTTGCTTAGCAGCACATGGTTGTTTGCTCACTCCCCTCCTTCCCAGTGGGATGGGGAAGAGAATCAGAAAAAAAAAAAGCAGAACTTGTGGGCTGAGATAAAACTAATCACTAAGGTAGAGAAAAGGAAAAGGATATTAGTTATGACTGTATATACGTACGTGTATGAATGTATATAACAAGTGATGTACAAACAATTGCTCACCACCCCCTAACCGATGCATCACTAGCCCCCCAAGCAGTGGAAGAGAGAGATGAACTCCCAGACCTACAAAACTCCTCCCACATGATGTCATGTGTTATGGAATATCCCTTTGGCCAGTTTAAGTCAGCTGTCCTAATTTTATTCCCACCCAGTTCCTTGGGCCCTTTGCTGAGAATGGCTTTGGCTCTGCACAACACTGCTTAGCAGCAGCTGTAAACATCAGTGTGTTATCAACATTGTTTTTCTCCTAGAACTAGAAACGTAACATCATTCACTCTAAAGAAAACAATTCTGTACCAGCTGAAACTAATACAAGCATCTCAAGACTCTTTTAGGATGCTACCTGAAAAAGGCACCAAGATCACAAATTCAAATAACCTATCTGGACCTACCTCATTCTTATACCAGCTAGGAAATTTGACTCTCTATCTCCATCAGAGGAAAACCTCAGTCACTTTATAAATTGTTTCAAAGCCTTTGATGGCAAATCTCAGTGCTTGAAGTGAACTTTTTAACTTAATGGCATGGTTGTGAAAATAAGAATTTTTGGTGTTGAGTATATTTCAGAACTGTTAGTTCTGTCTCCGTTTAAACCCTTTGTTTTATAGGAATGGCTGAAAGCAGTAGGTAGACTTGTTTGTGTTTGGGGTATGTGAAAGGTTTTTATGTTTCAAACAGAGACATATTCTTTGGATAAGCTGACTTTCAGTCTTCAAAATATCTTTGCTATATCCATGTTTGGTTGGAAAATATATGTTCGCTTTCTAATAAGCTGTTATACTACTTCTGCCACAACATTTTACCACAGGGTTACCACAGGAACCATGATTCACACTATCACGTGTTTCAGACCACTTAAAATTAAAGTTATTAAGCAGTTCTGAGAAAGGCAAAGCTCTTAAAAATCAGCACATTTTGCAGGGCCCAACTGTTCTACAAACTGCCCAGATAACGGTGCTCAGCTCTGCCACCTTACCACAGTGAATCCAGATAAGCATTTTTAATAGGATTATGTGCAGAACTACACTCTGCATTACTCTCTTTTGAACCACTCATCCTGTAAAAATGTGCTTATTTTTATTTCCTTTGGTTTTGTACTTTTCCCTTTCAGCTTCCAGATTTTTTGCTACTGTTTACCACTTTGTTTTTTCACTTCTCTGATCCTCAGAGTACTGCTAGCTATCCTTTAGCCTCTCTCCAGCCCTTCTTTCATTTCATATTTCCCCCTATATATAACCATTGTGCATTTAAATACTGGAGCCAAGTTCTGCTTGGACATGAAACAGTATCCAACAGAGTCAAATTCCCCTACTGTCAGTCTTGACAGTAAATTGAATCTATTAATTTGTTTGCCACACTGGAGGGAAAAAAAAGGCAAGATTCAGAGCAAGTTAAAAAATGCTACTGCAAACGGCAGTAGTTTTTGAACTGGGTGTGTCTGTCACTCTGGGGCCCACAGCTTAGAATAAATAAAATCCTGGGATGACTGTGCTGGCTAATTTGTGAGATAAGCCCTTTATGCTGATGATTTTGTCTGGACAAAGTGAACAGGACTGGATATGCAAGCAGACCTCTTACCAAGCCTCTTGCATCACATGCACACATAACTAATACATTAATCATCAACGTTCAAACACAGTTACCAGATATAGCGCCAGAAATAACTCCTGTCTGTTATTTTTGTTGACCTAACATATTTCTCCACTCTGGTCTCTTGTTTCTAGCCCTCATTCACTTTTGGTTTTGAAATCAGTCAACAGATGAAGAGTTTCATAAGAGTCTTCCTTCTCTAACTATGCCTTTATACGAAATATCCCTCTGATATGCCAAGAACTGCTGTTGGCTATTAACTTTCACTTAGCAGACTATGAATTAATTTACCACGCTGACATGGGCAGTTTGAGACGCAGCATGAGTCACAACTCATGTTATAGTTTGTTCAATTATACCCCAGTTGTTTGAGCTAATTGAGTCAAATGATACAGTGTCACAGGACTTACTGTAAGTCCAGAGGATTTCTCCTTCTGCAAAAGCTGCTCATCTTCAGCTGTCAACAGCTCACAGCATTTAGTGTGATTGCTGCCAGATCCCTGGCAGTGAAAATCTCCAGCAGCCCGTGCTCCTGTGCATGTCAGCAGCTGCCTGGGACCCGGTGGCTTCATTCATTGCTTTGCTTCTCTATGCATTTGTTTTGTGTGCTCTAATGCTGTGCCTTTCCCCCCATCACTGACCAGTCTTTGGCCCAACACAGCCCTCCAAAATTTGTGTAGGCCTCTTGGTGCCCCATTTCCCATTGGGAAGTAAGTGATGAGTCAGCAATGCAGTGGTTGTCAAGAGAGGCTCTGTGTTCAGCCTGAGTCTTGGTTTGTGACTTGCAGCCTCTTGTGGTTCTGCTCAGAAAAGGAATGGAAAGTCATGGACTAAAACAGGGCTCAAAATGCTTTGCTGAGCTTAACTTTGGTGACAAGGGCAGTCGACATTATTTGATTCCTACACTGACTTTTCCCATGTGCAAATCTTTAATTTGCAATGGGATTAGTCCATTTAACACTAGGGTAAATGACAGCACTATTTATTCCTGTGTTTGTAATAAAGCGTTGCATTTAAATATGGCAGTTTTATTTGGACTGTAAAATACTTTGTATATATATGTATATATATATTTGCATATATCTATTTGTATATAGATGTATAGTAAGTCTCTGTTAGCCATTGGAGATAAACAATGAACATTATATCATGTTTTAAATTAGATAACCTGAAGCACAAAGATGCTGCCTAAAATTAGACACCTCAGTCCAAATGAGTAGATCATGAATCTGCTGCTCATGTTAAAAAGCATCTATTCCCCTATTACATCAGGAGTATTGAAGTATGTGAACTCTCTGAATTGTGCTTCACAGTCATGCATGGTAAAGTCTTGGGGGAAAAAAATCACTGAGATTATTTTCAGAGGAAACAGTGTCATTATTAATATAATTATTATAATATAATTAGTTGTCTTGGCCCTCTCCTCCCCTCCCCCCAAAAAAAAAAATCAGTCAAAGATTGCCTTCTTTTTATTTATTTATTTATTTATTTATTTATTTATTGAAGAGTGCATTCATTCAAATACTACAATGGAACATCACATGAGCAAAGTGACTATAAGAGCATACTTCAGAGACATCTTTCTGGCACTTCAGTTTTGCTTGAGGATAAACCCCGGGAAGGGTTCTTGTGTAGACTGCAGAAACAGACCAGAAATCTGCTAGGGCTTTCACGTCCAGTTTCACTGAATCCTTGTCTTGTTTTCTTGTACCAAGACTGTCAGACATGAGAGCTTCTCACCAACAGTGAACTAGCAGGATGTGAGGTGGTCGTGCCTGGAGGCAAGACCTGTGAGAAGCCTTCCAAGTCCTCTCCAAGTCTTAGAAGATGAGATCTCCTAAAAAATGCCAGGAGGGAAAAGTGCTGGTAGTGGTTTTGGCTGAAGATTGACAGACTGCTATGGTATAACCTTTCTCTCAATAAGTCAGAGCCCAAAGGGAATGACTTTTCACCCTTGCAGGTGCTGTCCTTTCTTTGATAGTCAAATGGTGACTCCTACCAGCTCTCCAAACCCCTGACTTGTAGAAGATTTTTCATTTACTAATTTAATTCTGTTAGATTTTTTTTTTTTCCTGAATACCGTGAACTTAAGTATTCTCTTTAAAGTAGAACTGATAGTAAGATGCATCACAGGAAAAAAAAAGTATCACTTTCTCCTCTCCTCTTCTATTTCTGCTTTTAATCCCTACTGCAAAATAACCTTTTGCTCTATGCTTTACTCAAATAACACATAAGATCTGTATTTGGTGACTACACTTGTAAAAAGTAAAGCTCTTACTATGCAAGATTTTAACATTTATTTCAATTAACTGACTTCCTAATGAATACATGAGCTGACTTTCTTGCAATTCAGTCTGTTTTTCCAATGCAAAACACTTGAGCTAAAGGTCAGAACAATGCAACACTGATTTAGATGCTACATGGGGACTATTTGCACATAACCAGTTGCAGAACTATGTATTAGATCTTCAGACTGAAATTTAAGGGTTGTATGCAAATTATAAAGCACTGGCTGACATATTACCTTGCCCTCTTAGCTGTAAATTGCTTTTGTGCCAGCAGGCACCAGTACACAGAAGTAGTGCTACAGCCTTTTCTCTGAACGGATGGGTCAAGGGAGGAAAAGCAATACTCCTACACACTAGCAAAAATTACTTGTGATGAAGATCTACTTATACATTTTTAAAACAACTCAAAACTACACATATTTATTACCCTTTTTGCTGTGATAACCCAATTTTACACATTTATTTGTTTTGCATTGCTGTGATAATGGAGGAAGAAACTTCCACAGAACAATAAAAATCAGAGTGGAAACATGGGTGGGAGGGAACCTCTGAAGCACACTGACACAAAACTCTTGCTTGAGGCAGGCCTGTCACCAGCACTAGATAAGTCAGCCATGTATTTGTCTACCACAAATCTTTAAAAACTCCCAGGGTGGAGATTCCTCAAACTCTCTGGGCCACCTTTTCTGTCATTTCCTTCCTTCCAATGAAGAAGCATAATCTGTTCAGTGAACCCAAACCTTCCAAGCAGCTGTTTGTTGCTACTGAACATTGCTATGTTTTCTGCATCTATTGAGAAAAGTTGCTCCTCTTGTCTTTGTAATTACTTTTCAAGCAAAGGTGTGAAATTCTGGACTAAACAAAAGAAAGTCTATTTGCATTATCACATTCATTCATAAATTTGAAAACTATTATATTGAAATACAACAGACAACAGCTATTGGAGTGCATTCATATGAGCCCTTATGAATTTCCCAGGCTTGACTAATCCTACTCAACAATCAATGAAAAGAAAAACTCAGGTGGATAGAATCAAGTTCCTCAAATGCTTGGCTCTCATTTTTGTATATATTTGTTAAGCCAGAAGCTGGGGACAGATCCCAGAAAGAAAGTGGAATTTGGTGATTGATTATATGTCCCATACATTTTTTCCTGTGAGGAATTGGAGAGTACAGCTTATCCTTTTCAAACTGTTAGAGAAGCAGAGGCCAGCCTGAGTTTCACATGTTACTATCACATCAAGTACAAATCCACAAATTTCCCGTCATAATTTCTGAGTACTCCATATGCTCCTTAAAACTTACATCAGGTTTTGTTTCCTTCTAAAATGAGAATAAGATCATCAAAAACTAATACGATCCACTTCTAGTGTAAAACCACAATGGAAATTTTTCTAAAATGTTGAGGCTGACATAGTTATTACTTATCCTGGGCCAGAGTAATTTCCAGGATTTATGCTGGTTGATTTTTTCCTGTTTCTTTGTTGTCTGGTTTTGGTTTTGTTTGTGTTGTTTTGTTTTTTTTTTCTTTTTGTTACATAGGCAACAATGCTCAGCTATACTTAAAAAGAAGATGGTGTGTTCCAAACCACGCAGTGTATAGCGTTCTGACTTTCTGTGTTGTTGTTTTTTTTTTTTTAATCCTTAAAACACTGACAATAGTTGTAACTGTAAGAGTTCCGAAGTTCTCAATTTTCTCAGAGCAAATGAGCATATCTGTCTTTTCCTTTCACTAAAACGTATCTGAATAAATGGTATGTATCCAAATTGGTACAAGTATCTGTATTACTAGATTAATATTTCCATGGTCTCTCCAGTCGTTTGACATTATTTAGTTAAGGGCTTGTTTGCCTTCGTCTGTAAAATGTTGACTTGGAACAAAAGAATCTTGTGGAAATGTGCTTTTTTTGGTAGATATTTTTCTTCTTTTATTGTATCTGAGATAAAACATTGATCAAAGTGAGATTAGAAGGGAGAACAATGTCTTGTTAAGTGCTAACACTGATGCACAAATTAAAGTCCCCTCTTGTTCTCTGACCACCTGCAAATAGACGACTGTTACTGACAAGACTAGAAAAGACCTCAGGAATGGGTCAAGTTCAGTGTTCTCTGTGTCGATGGCATAAGGTACGTGAAGTCCTTCCTTACAGATGTTCTTCTAATGTGCTCTGAAAATCATCCAGTATAGAGAGTCCACATCTCAGAACATTTTTGTTTAAAGCTTTTAAAATATCTGTAGTCAGCATCATAGTTTCTAACTATGGGATTCATATTTTTTTTACTAACAGGTCATAACGTAGTTCAGAAACTGAATTACAGATTACACTGAGCTGTCACTGATGATGTGGAAAACTCCACCTTCTCATTAACCAGCTAATTCTGCACAATGGACGTACGCTTTAATTCCATTGTAACATCGTAAGAACATAGCAACAGTTCACAAATATTGATGGTATTATCTGTATAATTAACCTCTAATGTAGCAATTTACACTGAAAACAATAGTGCATTGTTTCCTGTACGTGTTCTACAAAGGCTTCCCTCTGCACATGGCATGTTGTTCAAAGCAAACCACATGGCTTCTTGCTTCCTATGTTTATTACTAAAATCTTACAATAGATCTCTCACAAAAGGTAAACAAAAATATATCAACAGAAGAGACTGCATTTTGAAATTGAATTATCTTTCAAGGAAGAAAACATAATAATCAGTTCCAAACTGTAAGCTGAAGTAAATTTCACCATCAGCAACTTCTGTGATTTTAATGCAAATCTTGCCATATGAAGTATTTGCATTAAACCTCAGATGAAGACACAAGATTCTTGTTTTTGTAGGAAAAAAAAAAAAAAAAAAAAAATGAAGCAGAAGAAAGTAAAAGAGCATAAAGAAAGACACATCTAAGTGTCTCATGTCAAATCGTAACGTAAGATGTTAAATGATTTACTCTTACTTTCTGGGACCATGAGGCAAATCTCAGTCAAGATTTGTTTTGTGTTTCACATTAAAAAAAAAATAATTCCATGATTGCTAAAACAATCTCAAATTTGTCTGAAGGAACTATGTGTTTACACTAGTTAAAGTTTTGTCCCTACATTTATGATATGAGTGTATTATTACCTGCAAAAGCTGCAAAATAAATTTACCTAATAAATGAACAGCAAGGTTGATAGAGTGAACAGCCACTGCATCAACTGTTGCTGACAACAACAAAATTACAACAAAATTAGCTCTTTTGGTGTTCTAGACTTAAGTTACATCTGAATGGTTTTCCAGAATCAATATTTGGACAAGAATACCTTATAATTTAGGCAAAGCCAAGGACTTTGAAATAAATATCTTGAATTTCCTTTACAGTTTTCCTTTAGTTACAGTTTCCTTCCCTTTCTCTCCATATCTATTCTAGCGGAGATTTGAGATACTTACTGTAGAAGAATCTTCCTGATTAGTAAGTCCACTTCCCATAGCCATATCCTAATTATATAAAACTACTTCCTTAGCTCTGTCAGATTCCCCTGGATTTATTTATTTTTTTCTCACCTACATATCCTAATGTAAGACTTTTCCAAAACTGAGATTACAGGACGACTTGAAAATTTTAATTTCCAGCCTATATTATTTCCTGGTCGTTTGCTTTTGTGTAGCAACTGCCATTATTCTTCATTTTGTAATATTATTTATCCTGACAATATACATTTCTATTTGCGTAGTACTATGACTATTGAAATTTTTTACATTTTGACTTTGTAAAAAAATATGAGATGTTGTTGTAGTTTGTTTGCTTGTTTATTAATGTATTTATTTTTTACTCAGTAAATAAAAAGTTTCATATAACTTTTCATCTGTTTGGAACATTTAATACAGAAGAAAGAAATTTTTTTGTATGTAACTATGTAATAACAGAAGCTAAATTTGTCTTTTTTGAGAGGATATGTTGTTAAACAGAATTATTAAAGGTTTTTAAGACGTGTGCCATTTCTGACTAAATTCAGAAGGAGATAACTGATATGTTTAGTTACTCAGGCTCACAGTAGAACCAAACAGAATGATAAGTCTGTATGAACTTAATATATGATAGTATATTAGTTGGTATTTCTGTAAGTCAGGAAAAATATTCAATCTTCCCAACCTTGTCCAGATGAATTTGAACTTCTTCACCAAATAATATAAAATCAGAATGTTCAGATTTCTCACCCTTAGTGTAATCTAATTTTTCTCTTCTTCTATGAAAACAGATGATGATAGAAAGAAAAAAAAAAAAAAAGGGTGAGAATCAAATTTTACAATCACTTCCAAGAAAAGCTTAATACAAACATTGCATATTGCCATTTATAATAGTTGTTCTTCTATCCCAAGTTGTTCTTCTATCTGCTTTGTACACAGACCTACTAATATTTCCTTCATCCCCTCATTTTGATCCTCCCCCGGGAACCACCTCTGGTATTTGGGGAGCTGCTGGCAAAAAAATTCTTGATGATTCAGCATTTTGTGTCTAGACTCTCTCTTTGTGCGTTTCAATATTCATAATGACAAGTTCTTATTTCTTCTGCAATACTTCATCCCCCACTACTATTTCTTCTCCTTTGCTTTGTTCTCCCTCTGCACAACATGGACAAACTGGAGCTGAAACCTCTCATTAGCTGTGATGTCCATATTCTGTTCTTCCCTCTCCTATTTTTGGTTTAAAGCACAAGCAAGGAAGTGTTAACATGAAACTTCATAATGCTGATGTTCTGTAGACCACATATAAAATATCTTTTTTTTATATTTATTTATTAGTTTTTAATGTTTGCAACTCTTTAAAAAAACTATGTCCAAACCTAAAATTAAGTTTATTACTCAAAATTCATTATCCAAAATCATCTTTTGAAAAACAATTCCTAACATATCAAATTTTAATTCACAAGGACTTAAACAAGCATTTTCAGATGCAGACCAGAGAAAGAAAACCGTGTCACCAAACGGGAAGTGAAAGATTATTTTATAAAATACATTTTTCAGAATAAACTGAAACAAGTAATTTTGTCTTTAAAAATTAGCAATTATTTTTACTGTTGTTAGCAGTCGAGGAGTACAAGAAGTACAATTTCTACAAATTTCTTAACTCCTGTAGTGACCTGGCAAAATCTGTCTTCTAGACTATCCCCACTTAACTATTAAGAACAGATGAATGCAGACAAGAATAATTTTATTCTTGCCTCAGTATGCAGAATTATTTATAGTAGTTGCAAGAGAACAGGTTATGATGACTGAAAGAATTACTGTTTAGAATCTGAACCATGGCAATTGGTGATGTAAGTGTTCCTAAACCTTAGCAATGGATGAGTGTTTCAAAGAGTGTTTAAAACTAATGTATTTCACTTTGGAGCTGAAGTGGGACAGCAGCACACATATGCTCACAGAACTGCACATAGCTAATTAACAGTTGTTACTCATAAAGCTGTAGTCATTTGATCAGTTACAGTATGAGTTCATAGATGAAATCAGGCATAGTGCAGATAAAAATGGACCTTTACGATCACAGATCTGAGTACATACTATAAAAAAGTGTATTTTGAGATTTTTTATTAAAAATCATATGAAAAAATCCTCCTCCTCTTTTTTTTTTTTTTTTTTTTTAATCAGCATGTTATTTCTT
>JAOWBP010050475.1:0-19363 GCA_028571105.1 Tragopan temminckii
ATCTTCCCAGGCACAGAGGTGAGACTCACCGGCCTGTAGTTCCCAGGGTCCTCCTTGCTCCCTTTCTTGTAAATGGGAGTGACGTGACCTTTCCTCCAGTCATCCGGTCATCATCAATCTCATCCTTTCTGAATTTTACAATGTGTAAGAAAATAGTACTTCTCAGCAATGATCAACTTTAAACACTTATGAAGGTGAAACTATAAAAGAATAGATGAGTGTGCAAAAATTAGTAACAACATGAAAATAATATCTCTCTAGTGATAGAAAGAGATAAAATAAAGCAGTCTGGAGAACTTCTACATGTTAACAACTACATCTAGTAGAACTTATTTAGAAAAAGATAATAATGGCACACTTCTAGTTCTTGATGTAAAATTATGTTAAGAAAGTATATGGTGAATTGTCTTTCACAATTCAGAGCGAAGATACTTACACAGGCATCAATTTAAATCAGAAACCAAATTATCATCATGCAGTTCATTGTGAAGTAGTCAAAATATTAGTTGATCGTAAATTTAATATGAATGAAACAGAATAGGAAGTTTCAAAACAAAGCAGAGGAATGTCAAAATAGTAGTGGTTTAAAGCTTTTCGTGGAAACAATAAGAAATATTTTAGAGAAATATTAAACAATAATGAAAATAAAATCGAAGAAAAAGGAAACCACTGTACACAGGCATTATTAATCTTTTTGTGTGTGTGTGTGAAGATATTGTTTAGGTGTTATAAGATTTCATTAAAGCAAGTTGCATTTTGGTTAGTTCAGTAACTTTTTTTTTATTAATTATTTACTTTTTTTGACTATGGAAAACACATGGTACTAGAAGTTTTATGTAGCTTAGATACTGAAAAAATAAGGAGATTCACTGCTCTTATGTATAAAGGTTAGAGCAGAATCCTTTAGAGCAGAAAATATACAACTGTAAAATAAAAAATGAAATGTGAGGCTTGTATCTCTAGACCTATTGTCTCACTTGTCCAGATAAGAGAAGAAAGAAAACTGATAAAATTCAACGAGATAAAAGAAGGAATCAAACCACTGCTAATTATGCAATAATCTGGAAAGAATTTCTTTCTTAGTGCTTCTTGGTCATATTCAAAGCCTTTCTGAGTCACTTAGTTTAGTGTCATTTTCCATGCACCTCATTGTGCATTCTTAATTAGTTACAAGACCATCATTCATCTATTACAACATACAGTGATGTAGTTACAGACTACTAACGTATTTGTTATAGTTATCCAAGGCAGCCAGATACCTCAAAGCTACTCTTCCTGTAAAGCATATGCCTTTTTGTGGTCTGAGTGAGAACCCTTTTACAAGTCCTTCTTGCTGACAGAATGGATAACAAGGCAACTGACCCACAAGAAAGGTCAAGAAGAAGCTGACGTATACAGAATACTTCATTAGGAGATAGTGAGTGAGTGAGAATGGAAAGGCAAGGATAGGAACAGGATCTGGCAGAAATGGAAATCTATCAGAGAAGATCAAGAGTAAAAATGTCAAGAACTGAGGGCCGAGAATTCAGATTCTGGGAGGGACTGAATAGAACAGAAAAAATGCTAGATGCCAATGGATAGAAGCTAATGCTACTGAATCATGTTTTGGAGGACAGATTAAAGGTTAATAACCACTTGAGCACTGTCAATACTATAACCTGGAGTTACTCAATTCTCTAACTCTAACTCCAGTATTTCATCTAACTCTAGTATTTCATCTCTCCTAAGTAGAAGATCCATATGCTGAGTATTTGAAGATCCCACTTAACAACTAGGTATTAAGGATACAACCTCTTAAGAATTTTAAGTTTGAGATTTTTAGCAACTTCTTTGGATATAATATGCATACTTCATACTTTCATACTGTAGCTTTTACTATATTTGATTTAAGAAATTTTCCCTTGGCTATACTGCATAAATTATTCAGCTGAAGGTTGTGGAAGAAGTAATATTCTTGAAGATGAAGCTGACCTAGGTCTTAAGAATAAGTGACTTAAGACATTAAAGTATTCTTCTATCCTAAGAAGTGCATAGATGGGAAACCTGAAGTGCTTTCATTTCACTAAAGTTCCAAACTTGGAACTAAGTCTGCTCTGATTTTGTCTGAGTAGATCGCATTCAAACCTATACTCAGAAAATTTGGAGCAAGGCTTCATGTTTGAGGTAAATTGAGTTTACTTTGCCTCTTTGTATGGGCTCAAGCACAAGCCTATTTACAGCACATTTTGGCCAACAACACCATATTTTTGTGCAAGGATGTTTTACACAAACTTACACAAAGATGCTGTGCATTTATTAGATCTAAGCAACAGGTGTATGAAAGCCAGCAGCATGGATACATAAGACCATGAGTCACACACCATGCTTGCTCCTGGTGCTGGCCTTCATTGTACTAGCAGCCCATACACCTGCAGGATGACTCCTGTAGAGACAAGAAGATCACTTAGCCATTGCCATCACAGGTAAAACAAACTCCACTTGGGGAAAATTGATTCAGTTTATTACCAATTAAAGATAGAGTAGGAGAGTGAAAAAAGAAAAAACAAAAAGCATATTCCCCCCAAACAGCTTTTTCCCAGGCTCAACCTTACTCTGTCACTCCTCACACCCCTATCTACTCCCCACAGAGCAGCTCAGGTGAATGGTAAGTGAAGGTTGCAATCGATTAATAACACTTCGTTTCTGCTGCTCCTCCCACCTCACTCTTTCCTCCTATTCCAGCATAGGATCCTTCCAATGGGATGCTGTCCTTTGTGAACTGCTCCAGCATGGGCTTTCCATCAGTTGTAGTTCTTCAAGAATACAACCCAAATATAGTTTTCCGATTCTATCTGAAGCTATAGTTTTCTCTTGTTTTTGTTGTTGTTGTTTATTTTGTTGTTGTTGTTTTTGTCTGCCTTTTTTTAAGTTCTATTTTCAGTTCAGGAAAAAAAAAATACACCAAAAACACTCTGACATATTTCTTCTTTTTAAGTCTGGAGATTACTAACTGAAGTATGGAAGTGTGTGTGGGTAGAATGTTCTTAAACTAGAATAAAGTTTTCTGAACACTCATCATTCATACTGGAATGAAAACCATTTGAATTTGATGATTCCGTCAGACTTTCTACTGATATAGTAATCAACATGGCATACTGGGCATTGTTTACGTTACCTGAAAGCTTGTTTCTATACAGTTCTTCCCAGGCTTTTCTGAGAAAAAACTATATAGTACTACACTGTACACATAATAGGCCAAAAGCTTACTTCTAACCAGAAACATGAACTTTCTATAGAAACAGCCTAAATTTTGTTTGAGAAATGATATCCTATTTGATTAGCAGTTTGTAGCTACATATTTGTGAAGAATGATTCCTTCTGCCACAGGACTCTTGCTTTTTTATTTCCTTTGCAGGGAAATGCCCTGTGGATAGCTAATGTTAGGTAAGCAAATAGAAATTAATTTAGCAGCCTCTTGAAAGAAGATAGCAGCCCACATGATATTATTAGAATTACAATAGAAAGCACATGAGAGAAAATATTAAATAATTAAAGCAGGTCCAAAGAAGGGTGACAAGACTTGTGAAGGTCTTGGAAAATATGCCCTACGAGGAGAGACTGGAAGGAACTCAGGCTGCTTAGTCTGGGGAAGAGGAGGCTGAAGGGAGACCTTATTGCTCTCTTCCAATATCTGAAAGGTGCTTACAGCGAGAGCGGGGTTGGTCTCTTCTCACTGGTGACAGGTGACAGGAAGAGGGGAAATGGCCTTAAGTTATGCCAGGGCAAGTTTAGGTTGGATGTCAGGAAAAACTTCTTTACAGAAAAGGTTGTTAAGCACTGGAATAGGCTCCCCAGGGAGGTGTCACCATCCCTGATTATGTTTAAAAATCATCTGGATGTCATGCTCAGGGACATGGTTTAGAGGTGGGAGTTAGGGCAGTACAGTTTGGTTGCGGTTGGACTTGATGATCTTTAAGGTCTTTTTCAACCTGAGCAATTCTATGATTCTAAATACACAGAAGCATTTCTGAGAGGATGTGCCCAAGGCAAACTCTGGGCCTTTTGTGCTGCGTGCTGAGTTGGAGAAGCTAGGGGTTGTGTGCTATCTCTACTGCTGTTTGCTCACTGTCCAGCAGGCTGGGATTCTGGGATTCTTTGGGATTCTGGTAGGGTTTAAGGATGATTTCACATACCTCACCGCTCAGACCAGCTCAATTTTGCACAGAAACAGAACTGTAGTGCCTAGAGAAACAGTTATATTGCACAAAGAGTCTTTATTTGAGATGGGTATGTACTGGGGGTATTTTAGATGTCAGTTTTGATTGGAGCACCCTAGCTCCACCTAAATTTGCCTTCAAGTTCCTCCACCTCTTACAGAATTTAGCACCTGGGCATCTGAAAATCCTAGCTGCAGTGCTGTGTTCTTGTTTCATTGTCTTTTTTTTTTTTTTCAACGTAGTGTTCTCTTGGAACTGAAGTTTATGTTTTGTAGTATTTCATTTTTATGTTTACTACCAAGAGAAAATAAAATGTGACATTCTAGATGAAAGAAATACATATATGATAGATCTGGGAAAACCTCTGAGGATCTAGTTCAAACTTCTGCACCAGATTAAGAGGGCATAAAATGTGATTAGCTATTACAGAGATAAAGCTGAGGTAATGTTTAACATAGATATGTGCTTTAGGTTTGCAGCACCTTTGGAGAATGGCCTTGTTGATCCCCTGAGTTCACCTCACCTTCATTGTTTTACTCACAGAGCTTGTGGCTGCAATTACTTCTGAACAATGTGTTACAGTGTGGGCAGAGTGGGGGCTAAAGCAGCGGGTGACAAAAGTAGGTGTAAATGAATCTAGATATTTTCATTACATTTTGGTAGTGAGCTGGGAAAAAATAGGAGGAAAAAATGATCTGTCTTGCAAGGGACATAAACATGACATTCTGTACCTGGCAAGGCAGAGAGAAAGCATTATAAGGTTTGCTGAGAGCGGAGCATCTCAGAATTAGGTGATGAAGCTGCATGGAGGCAATCAAACAATAGAGGTGATCCTGCTTTGAAATACCACAAAATGTCATGGGCAAGATACAGCCATTTTATTTCCTCAGTGCCTCCAAATGAACTGTCTGCTTTGTCTCAGGCTAGATTTGAAGCAGTGTTTTTGATGGAGCTTGGGAAGGAATTTAGTTGTGGTGAAAAATGGTATCCTTCTAATTACATAACAAATTAAAGAAATTTTCTTTATTCAGGCAAACCCAGAGCTAAAGAATTTACATTGCTAAGTTGCATGTTAGTTTTAAATATATACGTTTTTCTCTTTTTTCCCTGGTTTGCCTGGTGGGATATTCCAAGCCTTTGAAGAAGTAAATATATGACTTTTCCTTGTACTTCAAAATACTGTCACTCACGTGAAGTTTTACATTCTGTCCCAGCTGTGATCAAGATAACCCTTCCATAAATGAGTTTGTTTTCATTATCATTGTCCATGGCAGTCACACATGATGATGAGCTGTGAGATAAGTCAGAGTGGCAGATACCTCCTACAGACTCCAATGGCTTTTCTCATGAGGTCCCTTGTATCCTGCTGTCATGCCTCAATCTGCTTCTCCCCAAGGGTCATGAAATCAATTTGTTTCCAGGAACCTTGTCAGTCTTGTTGTACTACTTGACTTTCAGATTTATTGTGACAATTTTTTAGATGAGATGGCATGACCATAACCATTTTTGATTCAAGCCAAAAAAAAACATTTTTGAGTCAAGCCAAAAAGAGACTGTTTAGAAAAGCAAAATACTCACTAAGTGTTCTCTTGAACAGAATCAATTTGCACAGAGCAACTGAGTGAAGAGCCACATACAAAGGCTGAAGATTGGAATCATCCTTAGTAGAGAGAGAGGCTTTGCCCTGAACGTCTGCAGAAATCCTGATAGTGTCATCCGTTATGCTAGGAAAAAAACGGAAAGATTTCTGTGCATAGAGAGTTCTGACAGCCTTGGTGATGCCCCTGGGATATGTAGCTTTTGAAGAATGCAGAGGACTGCAATGTCTTGCAGCTCATGTGAGACAAAATATACCATTTCCCCAAGGGCAGTTTAAGGCCCAGTTTTCCAGCAGAACATTTTCAATCTCATAGGTATTGGCCACCGAGGGCCTGGAAATACAGTCAGGAATTACTACAGTCCAGATATTCTGGGCGATTCTGCCAGCTTTCCAGCCAGATTCATTCAATACAGTCTACTAAACTCACATAGCCTCTATGTCATACATTCAGTGACCTTCCAAATTGTCTCCCCTCGTTCAGTTGTCTCCTGGCATGGAAAAGCATTTCACTAGGAAACTTATTCAAACATGATGACCTACGTGGATGAGAATCTCAAAGGCTCTTAACATTCTGTAATATCCTTGTTCTAAAACCCCTGGAGTTTATTATTTCTGAGACCAAAAATTAAACTGGGGATCATTAATAAATTGAGAAAGCAAATATTGAATGTTTGTGCTTTCATAATATAGCACAAAATACAAGAGGTTTAAGCTTACATCCAATAGTATATTATCAGATTCTTGAATTTTGTCAGTACTTATGAAGAAAATAAAACTGAATAACTCATACAGTATGGTTTCAGAACAAAAACTTTGCTTTTTATGTTTCTGAAATAAAAAGGTAACATTTTATATATCTGTATTAGTGTTTGTATACACATGTATACAAACATCAGTATATATCTACCTATATGTATATTTTTGTATGTAAGTGTGCTGATTTTTTACCTTCATATTTTCTTCAGATTAAAAATTTAAACGAGACAGGAACAGAATAATATCATGATATGGTTAAAAGCACTATCTAAAAAAAATAATAATTGAAAATTTAAGCCCATTGTGGTAAAACTTGTCACGGTCTCTAAGTTTGTGTTATACTGACATTCTAATGTGACTTTTTTATTTTTCAGTAAGTAAAATAAAGAGCTCTTAAAATGGTGATCATACAGCAGCTACAATTTATGCAGGTGTTGACTGAGATCTCAGTCTTCTAAGTAATAGAAAAAAAAAAAGAAAAAAAAGCTATTATTTTAAGGAAGAAAAAAATATTTATTTTTGTGAATCTGTAGTTTATAATTCAAACACTGTGAGGCTGGAAGATAACACTCAGTTTGTTTTCATGCTTACCTAATTGAATGTCTACACTTTCAATTATTCAGTAGCCTTAAACTCTCAAATGGTAATCTGTGCTGTGAAAACAAGCCCACTTCTTTGAGTAGGTCTCCAAATCAATAAATCTGATAAAGATATTGTAATCCTGAGAGTGGAGGGATGGGGGAAGAAAGTCTGAAAGGAAAGATAAGGAACAAGCTGTTTGCTGAGTGTTTGTATAAATGTAAAATGTGAATCTTATTTACTTCTGGATCTACTGACGTACTGCTTTAGCCATACTCAGTCACTTGCCTACAGAAAATTTCTCTCCTCATAATCTGTTCTCCTGTGACAATGCACACTTCTATTTGCTTTATCAGCTCACTCTGAAATATGCATCCTCATAGAACTGTCCATCTTGCCCCAGTGTCCCAGGCATATTACTGTTTGTATATCCAAAGCTGCATGTATCTCTGCTCCAGGAATCTGCAGAACAGGAATGCTATCTCACAGAACCAGCAGACCTGGAACACAGGAAATCTGTATTCAGATTTGCCACCAAGATCCTGAATACCTCTAGGCATGAGTGGATGAGGCATTGCATGCAGATCGAAACCACACTGGGATTTCTGCATGTCTTGAAGGCTTTATTTTTGTGATGTTTATAATCAAAATAGTTTTATATTTGTCATGTACATGGTACAGGCTTGTCATGAGTGAGAGTGGTGTCTAGACACCAGGACAGCAGTGAGACAAGACAAAGGCGTTGAGGATATAAAACTGGATGGTTACTGAATTGAGGATGAGACTTGGGATTTGAGACAGAGAAATAGATTGAAACTGTGACTGATGAACAAAAGAAACATAGTGAGAGTTCCTGCTTCTTGTCAGTTTTGTATACAGAACTCCCACCGATGTAAATGGCCAGACAGAATAACATACCTCGGGAAAAAATCAGAAGAAGGTCTTCAGGTTGCTGCTTAGTCAATGCTGACCCAGTGTGATTCTTAGATTGATCTAAATTCATTGTAGTCTAAAAGAATCTCTCTATTGACTACAGTTGAGTCTCCATCAGGCCTTAGAAATAATGATAATTTCTTCCGAAAAAGCAACATTTTATTGTGAGCTGAAGGTGATGCTTGCCTGCAATTTCCTTGAGATTAAAAACAAAAGAAAATTTTGTCCATGCATTTATAAGTCTGGAATTAAACCTGTAGTATGCAGTGTTTATAATACAACAGTGCTGCAACAGAATACTCTAGAACCCCAGTGTAAATCCTAATCTTCCAGTGAATTAATTTTTACACTGGAGTTACTAATTTCTGCCATATGAAAACTTGATGTCTACACCAAACTTAATCCATATTCAGAAGCATCTTAATGAAACTGCTTTACAAGCTGCCTGGGTCTAGGGATTTTTAAAAATCAATACTTTCATTTTGCTTAATGCTTTGACTATGGATATCTAATGTGTCTTCCTGCCTATCTTTATTCAGAAATTAGGATGAAATAACTTTATTTTTGTAAGCAAAGTGTATGGGTCAGATTCACATGGAGTGACATCTTTGTAAAAAATACCTCAATATTTCTTGTATGCATTTTTATTGTGATTTTACAAGAGATATATGGCCAATTCTCACTCCTTTTGCTTCAGTTTGCACTTGGAGATACTGTCGTAAAATACTTCTGACTTTCTTACACAATTAAGTAGCCCCAGTGGGACTTCCTTTTCCAGGTTAATAGCAGCTTTTTTGTGTGAGTGTACAGCTTCACTGTTTGATAGTCGCTTCAAAAATGTATCTTTGAGATATATTTTTCCTCTTTCTGTTACAATGAAATGCTTCTTTATGTACATTAACAAGATGTGCTAGAGCAGATCACATGAAAGAAACTTTTAAACTGAGAAATATATTGCTGCTGTATTCTTCCTAGTACTTGACAAGATACTGAATAAATCAGTGAACTAGAGATTTGCATCAACACCTGAAAAAAAGGATGAAGAATGATCTTTCATTAATATTCTATGAATGGAAATGTGGATCACATCAAGCAAATCATAAGAAGTTCACTTACATCATGCAGCCACAACTTTTAGGGAAAGCAGCATGCACTACAAGCAGGTTATGTCTATGCTAGTGCCCCAAACTGGCAAGGAAGCCAATTTCTGATTCTGATGGATCATTTCACAGCTCAGATCACGTTGTTTAGCTAAATTTGTCTTCTGTCCAAAATGGAACCTAATCCATCCTGGTGCCTGGGAGCAGCCCTTGACCCAGGCTGCATTTTGAGCTGCGCTCAGGTGTCATCCTGGCAGTACTTGCTGTCCTAGGCAAAGACAACTTGTCCCCAGAGCCTGTACGAAGAGCTGTGGGAATGAATAGCCCCCATACTTGATCTATGCCCTGACCCTACTTCACTTACTCATACACATTCAGAGAAGAATGATAACTGAAATATCAGGCCATTCTGCTCATCAACAATAGTGCTCTACATTTTGCAAGGCAACTATCTTAATAAACATAGGATACAAAATAGAACTTTATTTTTCAAGGAAAATTCTCCTTATTTTCATTGCAGTTCTGGGAGAAGTGTCATGGAGAAATTCAGGGAGCTTTCATTCTCAGGAATGACTGAAGATGTTCTAATGATTCATGAAAAATTTTAATCTGACTCTTAACTAAGAACTGGAGGCTGTAAAAAGGACAGTGCTGTTTGCAGACTTCCAAGTGTATATTGTAAAAATAGTGCAGTACATCAGATTTTTCATAACATGGCAGACAGTCTTGAGCTACTTCAGAAACTCATTTTGGAAAGCAGTTTTTCATCCTGTAAAAGACCTTGTGACCCCAAATACTTAGCATTTATTATGAGACAACCTCATATTTTTTTTTATTTAGGATTGCTTTCCAGGTAGAGGAGTTTGTATAAACTCAAGCCACACAGATATTTTAGCTTCAGCTGCTTCTGCCAAATGCACAAACATTCGCTGCACTTCTGTCCACTGTAAGTGGGACTTTATTAGAATAACAAGCAGAGCCTGGTATGCGTCTCTGGTGGTGACCTTGTCCAACCCCTCTGCTCAGAGACAGGTCCAGCAGAGCAGAGTGTTTCGGTTTTCAACATCTCCACATATGGCCTTCCTAGAATTTCTTTGCGAGATGTTTGACGAGCCTCAGAACAAAAGTTTTGTCTTGCAGAATGCTCACAGACTGAACATTCAAGAAAGGTAGAGTATTATAAAAATGCTAGTGATAGATTTTCTCTCCAGGATAGATTTATTTATACAGTAAAAATGAAAATATATTTTGCCTGAAGATGCAAGTGAGATATAGAAATACTGAGGATCCAGTAATTAAGGTACTGAGAAAAATGATATTGAATTCTTTTTCTTCTGGCTTCTGACATTTGCAAGAATTTTACATTATCCCAGCTCTGCATTCCTTATTTCTAAAAGAAGTTTCATTTTTATTTCCTAGAGCATATCTTTTATTTTTTTTGCATAATATGAGCTGAGTTCTTTTACATTCATCACAACAGAACAATAGACCTAATTCAATTCCTAATAACATAGAAAAGATTTAGAGAGAGGAATTTTGTTTCAGAATGCTGCGGAGTGACAACTTTTTGCTCTTTTGTAAATGAGAAAATAACATTATATATGCATACTGAATTAAAATAAAGAAACAGTTTAATTTTAACTATGAAACCATTCCACAGTTTTAAAATTTTATTAGGTTCTGACTAATTTCCTGTGGTTATTCTTGTTTGTTTCTTTGTTTCTCAGGTTGTTAGATGTGAACAATGTGAATTTAAAAATGATATGGGAATATCAATTGCCTTGGAAATTCTCACTCATTTCAAAAGCAACCAGGCTACATAACTGGATTAATACTTTTGGAATGTTAAGGTTTACAGAGACTGTGCAAATGATGAAACTTGGATACAGAAATTCACTGCTACAATCACATGTAGATATTCACTGTAATGAAATGGGGCTTTTGCTGGCAGTCTGTAATTTTTCAGACTCATGGAGGTGGTCAGTGCAGTACTTATGTTTTCAAGGTGACTTCATAATTGAATCGATATGATTCAGCTCTGTATTGAACGTAACTGTGAAGATGGAATCTCATCTTGAAAAGCAAGGGACATAATGTGCATCACATGTCCAAAGCCCACAATCGCTTCAGGCATGCCAAAAAAGGTGCAAACTCCCTCTTTTTCCCAAATCCAGCATTACAATTCAAGTTAAGAAAATCAAATGAAGAGATAGAAACTAGCAGTCTTTTTTATTTATTTGTTTGTGCAGCCTTAAAATTCAGGGCAAAAAGAAAGAATTGAGATCTTGTAACCAGGAGCATTTATTCACTTACTTCAGTGTGCATTTGTTCTCAGGTAAATATGACACATAGCAGCAACAGGCATTGTACACGACAGTTAAATAGAAAACAAACCAACAACCAAAAAAACTCAACATTTTTCCTCCAGCTTTTGAACCACAGGGATCAACTTTTACTTGCTGACATTATCTTCATTCTCATTTTCCAAGTTCTGAATTATTTTTCTTTAAAAAGTGCAACCTCCATAGGACACAAATGCTCTTTGAATGTTAGGTCAGCTGGGTCTGAATTAGACTAATTCCATACCAATGAAAGAGGGAAGTTAAGGTAGGGAAGAAAAACAGGACTTTGAAAGGTATTTTGCATTTATGAAGATACCATGGGGATTGTATTGGGAAAATCATGGTTTTTAGTCTCAAAAACAGGGTCAGTAAATCTTCCTTTTGTTTGTTGAAAATGAATTATGATTAGATTCCTGTAAAGAAAACAAATAAATGATTAGTACGGATATAAATCTTCGAGGTGATGCAAAAAGGCTACTTAGAGCACACTCTGACATCTATTGCAATTGAGTCATGCTTGCTTGGATGCCAAAACATTTTTGACAGGGGAAAGCAAACTCACTGAGAGCACAGCAGCTCAGCAACCTGATGATAAGGCTTCAGAAGACCCTGGCTCAAGACAGGACACCATAGGCTTGGTCACAGATTTATTGTTTTGTGTCAAATGGCAGGATGTTTTTTTGCATTAGTCTCCATGGTGATGTGTTTGACTGTCACCCCTGGGACAGCACTGAGAGTCGTTTTACAGAGTTCTGTTTGGCAGATTTACCATCACTGGTGTGTATCACAGAAATCAGTGACAGCAAGCTACTGACACTGAACTGCAAAAAGTCACAATCTTCTCATTTCAGACATATATATATATATATGCATATAAAAGAACTACTTTTCTGGTAGGCCATCTGAACTGCTAATTACTGACAAAAATGTTCATAGTCACATGTTATCTAGCCAACTACAGAGTACAAGTCAGTCTTACTTTTGCCAAAGCAATTAAAAGGAAGCTGACCTAGAACATACTAAAAAGAGTAAAAGACGATCTGCTCCTTTACCTAGTCAAATACTCTGCCCTCCCTTTTTGCTCATTATCCAAATTACATGGTAAATCAAAAAGGGAGAGGTCAACTGAACTGATTTAATTCACAAGTAGGTGCAAGTGAGCAAAAATTCAATGTCAGTTTGGAACCAGTACTGTTGCATATCCCAGGAGAACTCAGTATTCTTAATGAGTATGTTGCAGTAATGCATCCGAAAATTATTTATTATTAAAATAAATAAAAATGTAAAAAAAAATAAATAAGGGACATTTTCATTTTACTTTGGGTAGGATGATGTGTTCACAATGTGAATCGGGATTTTCTCAGTGAAATGTGAATATTTTATACTGTTTGCTAATGTAGTTGAAAGGTACAGACAAATTTGCCACCATGCCAAGCCTTTCTATGGGACTGAGAAAAAAAGCAGAAACTGGGCAACAGGCTTTAGGCAGGATTTGCTTGGGCAGAATGCACTGTGTTTATAGCAGTTTGGTTCCAAAATTTGTAGCAGACAGTGAATGTCTCAAACAACTTATCTTCCCCATAAAGCCATTAGAGCAATTTTTACTGTTATTAGATTGTTATATTGAAACAGAAGTATGAATTCATCTTTGAACTATATGTAATATGAATAGCTCATGTATTCTGTTATGTGAGCACATTTAAATGCAGCAACTTATTGACCATACACAAATGCCAAATGTGTACATATTATCAGATCTAAGAAGCAATAAGTGGAACCAGTGTGTGAAGGATTTCTGGAGTTATCAATCCCTCCTAAACTGTGAACTGTAAGGGGAGATGCCTATAACTATAGAGGTTTTAGCTGCATGCCATCTGTTTAGATCCTGAAGGAAGATGTGTATAGTTAAACATTCCTGAGCTTTGCAAACTTCAGTCACAGCATACTGAGAAATCATTATATGGATTCCCACATTGCTGAATTCTTAGAAGTGCTGAATATTTCACGGAATGCAATGAAGCTTTGCAGAATGTGCCATTTACTTCATCTGTGATATTATTTGAGTATGATTTACATAAATCTATCTTTGATATGAAGATGAATTATGCACTTACATCACATACACTCTTTCCCATATATTTTTCCTAAGAATTTCTTGTATCAGCCCTCTCAAATTCTTATAAAGTTTAATAGAGCACCTTGCATATGGTCAGTGTAGGTAGAAAATATAGGTATCTATGGCATGAGTGGAAGCAGTGCTCAACAAGTTGTCATGCATATAGCTGATAAGACCCCGAGTACTGGAAGATATGATCATAGGAAGGTGTTAAATATTTTACAAACTCAAATGCTTTTGAAAAATTGCTTCGAATGATTAAGATGGAATTTGCACGAGCACGTGCCATTGATCACATAGGCTGCTTTGCAGTAGTCATGGATTTTTGATTTTATACAATGCTGTGAAAATGCAGTTGTATTCAAGTGAAAACAATCTTCCATTGTACAACACAGAATTCGCTTCATCTGACATCAGACTGCTTAACTGCTGGAGTGTGCACAAATATCATGATATATAGTATTTAACAGGAAGAAAATATACACATGGTTTGTCAAAGCTTATGCATACATCTTTTTTTCTGGCTCTTTGGATTGGATTTGGCTCTGGATTAAAAGCTCTGCATGCAGGTGTTTGTGTGCATGTTAGGTGTCTGAACTCCCACTGCCGGCTATGGTGACAAGGACCTCAGATTATTTGCCCAAACTCTGCTGCCAGTTGTCAACCCAGTGGTGCCAGGATATGAAATCTGGCATCCAACCAAAGCCACATTGTGTGGTGTCAGACAAATGCCAGAGTGTTTCAGGTGCCAACACCCAGTGACATTCAGGTGCCACCAATGGTTAGAGTACTAGATGTTCACTGACTACAGTGGAGAAGCAACTCGTACAAATAAACTTGAACTTAGGTATCCACATTCAAATATCTGATACTCAACTGCACTTTCAATATTTTGTTCTTCTGAGGTAATATAAACGAAACACATAAAAAAGTATTTAAGTTAGATCCTGCTGTAGCATATACCATTTTTTCAAATGAATATAACATGTTTTCATACATATACTAGTGTTTACAGGGAGAATCCCTTTAAAAAAGCTTTTTTTTTGCTGATGAACTTCATTACTTTACCCCCCACATACATTTAACAAGATCAAAATTTGTCTACACTGGTAGCAAAAGAGATGAAAACCAAAAAGATTTTTTTCTATCTTCTTTTAAATCATTTGTGGGACTGTAAACCAGAATGGATTTCTGTAATAAAAGAAAAATAGGCATTGTAAGTACTATACATCTTATTTACAGCAAATATAGTTATCATTAAGATGACATTTTTCTGTTCATTTCAAAACAATACTTTGTAAATGAATATTCAATAAAATATGCTATTCATCAGTAACTAACCTGAAAGGCAAAAATCAGAGGCACATTAGAGTACTCTTCTTTATGTTAAGAGTCAGCATGTTATCTGAATACATTTAAATGGGAAATTCATACTATTTCCAATGTGAGGTACAGACACAGGGCTGAAATTTCACTCAGATCTGTATTCGAGAATGGAGGGCCAGAATGTTATTAAATAAATAAATAAATAAACATTTTTTTGTTCTAGTTGTTAGTAAATAAAATAAAATAGATCTGAATGTGTCAGCAACTTCTAGTTGTCTTGTAACATTTTTTCTCCTCTTTTGCAGCTTCTCTAACCCTCTTCCTAGAGCTAAGGCTACGTGTGTTCAAGATCTATTCTGATCTAGTGCAGATGTGCCAACTTCCATTGTTAAAGCAGCTTTGCAATGACAAGGAACTGTGAGAAGCATCACCTCTGCCCTTCTGCCCTCTAATTCCGTACCCTCTGCCCTTGGGTCAAGAACTGCATCAGTATTGCTCATGACCATTGTCTGAATTTCTTGCATGCATGTTGTGCCCACCTTCTGCCCAGCCTGTCTTGCCTGGCTGGCCAGGCCTCCCACCTGCTGTGTCCCTGCTTATGCCCCTGCTGGTGTGGGTGACCATACCTGGGCTGTGCCAGCCCTCCTTTTCTCTTCAGCTTCAGGCAGGGTGGGACCAGACTACACGTTGAGTTGTCATCTTGGCTCCCAATTTTCTGTCCTTTGCGGGGCAGTTCATCCTTAATCTTCCCTAACATGAAGATCACAGGCTACGTATTTAGTTATCTTGATCATGGAAAGTACTCGTGCTTATCAGATGCTTAGAAAATAATTTGCTTGATCAATGCTATAGATATCAGTGGGCATTGACCAATAGGTTCAAAATGCCCCTCATCTCATTGCAGGCAATATTTGATTATCAATGACAACACACCTTATCTTCATTTATTTTTATTAATTATCCAATACAAACTTAGATTGCTTTAAGTGATGACTGCCTCTCTAGAGGAAAGGTCCTACAATGTTAAAAGAATACTCATTAAAAATTTCAGAAAAACCAGCTTGTAATATCTGAATACTCTGAAGTTGTCAGTGTCACTGCAAAGGAGGAGAAAGATTTTCCTATCTTTTAAATTACTATCTAAACAAAAAAGGGCAACCCTGTTCAGAGCAAGAGGGTTGAAACTAGATGATCAATATGGTCCTTTGTTGAAAGGCCATTCTATGATTCCATGATAGTATGACAGTATGACAGTAGATGGAGAAAGATGACCTTCTGTAGTCAGTGCTGGTGAGATGCACCTGGAGTGCTGTTTCCACAGACGGATGTGGATGTACATACTAGGGAGAGTCCAGCAAAGTGGCATGAAGATGGACGAAACATCTGTCATAGGAGAAGATGAGAGAACTAGGGCTGTTTAGCTTGGTGAAGAGAAAGCTTGGGGGGATTCTTAGCAATATATGCAAATAGTTGATGTGGATGAGGAAAGAACTCCCCAGAGCTTTTCTCAGAGGTGCCCAGAAAAAGAACAAAAGGCAATGAACACAACCTGCAATACAGGAAATTCCATTTAAACATATGGAAGCTTTTTTTTTTATTGTGAGGAACAGATTGCCCAGAGAGGTAGTGAAGTGTAGTGTCACTTTTTGGAGCTGTTCAGCCTAACCAATGAGGGTTAGAACACTTTGCAAACCAGATCATGATATCTGAGCCTCCTCAACAGGCTACTGCTATTTTTTTTTCTAGGAATATTGCCTTATAACCATCTCTCTTTCTATTGCAGAAAGGAGTGGCATCCTTGTGTATGTGCTCTTCAACAGTGAATTGACATTTCCAGTCCTACCTATGGAAGATTTCTGTGGTGAATATTACACAACCTGAAACCATTTGTGTTCCAGTATTACACTTTGCTTGACATGACTGTTACTTTCATTCTACTTATTTTTATTAAAATAATTTTCCTCTCTGCACTTTATCTTTTTTATTTCTTGTTTTCCTGTGCTTACTGACACAACTCTGGACGCTTTGATTTCTCATTCTTTCCATTCAGGCCGACACTACAAAGCACCCAAACCCAGAGCCATTCCTGGCATCTGTGGGTAGTGTGTTTTATTGCCTGTAACAGCAAATAGAGAAAACTTGGTCTGTCAGAGTCCTTCCTGAGCTATAAAACAGTATATGTGTTTTTTAGAAACAGGGACAGAGCAGATGGAGTATGAATGAGTTTCAGTGCATTTTCTGCTCCTTTAAGGACAAGGTCCCTTCCCAGAGGACAAAAAGAGGTCACAAGGTTTTCCAAATTTAACATTACCACTCCTGTTGGTACTGCTATGGATTGGCAGTTACCATGCACTTTCACAGATATTTTCCTTCCACTGTTTTGTGGTTTTGTCTCTCAAAGCTAGAAAAAGCATCAAAAAATATTTCCAAGGTTGCAGCAATGCTGACAGGTAAACATTTGATTTTATAATATTGTCTGGCAACAACATCTGGTACAATAATACTGCAAAGCATAAACCAATTTCTAATCACTATGAAATATTATAGAAATAGAGGCCTCAATTACCACAGATGAAAACCATTTACTTTGCATGAATCAGGAAATTAGAAATATGAAACAGAAAATATTAAGGCCTGATTTTTTCACCATTAATATCTTCCCTACTAAATGAGACGGGCTACTTCGTTTGAATTCCCATTTCAATAGATGATGGTAGGAATGAAGGTGGAGCTGTGTTTGTTTGTTTGCTTTTTAAGTAAAAGCTTTTGTCCTCCCTGTGTTCATGTCATAGGCATACCTGCGAAAGAGCTGAAACCTAATTGTCCCGAAAGACACTGCATTACTGGGAAGAAAACTCTATCTCCAGGCATTATGTATGCAACTCAAGTGTGGTGTGTGGGAGGAGTTTGTGGCACCCACAACCCGTAACACTGGTGTTTTGGACAGCATGTGCAGTACGGCCTCTCTGAGCCAGGACTGTGTGAAGGTGAGACCAGGTTCCTCTGCATCTTCTTCCTCCTCTCCCTGCTTTCCTCCCCTTCACACCTTCTCCCTTCTCAGCCTCTTAATTCCTTGGCATGAAGTAGTCTGAATGTGCATGGACTTTCCAGGTCACACAATGGCATAGACTGACATCAGAGAGAAGAGTGAATTCAATTTTGTTATGGTCTGCACATTTCAATTGTGAAAACAAAAACTGTGTTATCTTGGTCTCATCACTGGCCTCCTGCACATTTTACAGGTGTAAGGCATTTTACACTTGTAAGGGGTGATTGGGGAAATAGAATGTAAATAGAAAAATGAAATGGAACAGATTGTCAGGGGAATAAAACTGATTAAATATGTTGTATTCTGGTTGTATTATAGCTTTTCTCTAAAGCCGGTATTAACAGCATTATGCAAAAAGTTTAGTGAAAAACTTTAAGATCTCAAAAACCCTGCCAATTATGCTATAGCACATATGTTGGCAACATTGAAATGCAGACAAAAAATCTATAAAGTACTTTGAACAGCAGCCTGTGGGATTGCAAAAACCTTTCTTTGCCTGGCAAACTAGATACAACTTTAGTAATGTTCCCATGGTTACTACCGTGCCATGTTTGATAATAAACCTGAAAAATCTGAAAAATAATAGGGAGAAATCTCACGCCTCTATCTATGAAGAGTAAAGCAAATTTTGCTGATATGCATATTCAGCTTTATCCACTTTCACTGCTGTTACAGCATTTTATTTCCCTTAATTTTCTGAAGAAATACCTCACTTATCACTACAACTGCCCCTCCTGAGAACAACTGCCTGTGGTTCCTGCTCTTTTTCCAATCCCAAAATAAAATTCATCCTTCCATTTCTTCTGTTAACCAAGGAAATAATCAAGCTGTGAGGTGTTCTCATGAACAAAAATAAGAAAGAAAATCCAAAACAAACAACAGACCCTTCCTTTGTCACGGAGCACTGAGAAAGCATAGCATGCCACTTTACTTTTAATTATTTTATTTCTGTTTGCCAAGGGCTGGTGATATGCTTGGTTTCGCACAATATGGAGGAAAAAAATGTGTTGTGCTAGGGAAATCAAATGTGTATAAATACTAGTCATGTATTAATTTGCTCGCTATTGTACAGGACTCATTGATGGTAAAGAGAGTTAAGCACTAATATATACCAGAGGTATACAAAAAAAAAAAACATACAGAGGAGAAAAAAATATATAACCAGTTTTGTAACTTTATGTATACCTTAGGAGAGAGTGAACTGTAGTAAGCAAGAGCAGAGGCAAAATACTCAACAGGATTAAAGAGAATATGAAATGAAAAGTGAGAGAAAGTTGAGGGAATTGGACAAAACAGAAATGGGCAGAGAGAATTTACTGCAGCACTCTAGAAGAAGGCACGAGGTTAAAGGGACCGCCGAGGTTGT
>JAOWBP010050476.1:0-19362 GCA_028571105.1 Tragopan temminckii
CTCCCCTTCTCCTCTCCCTAAATTACTGTCCATTTCCATAAAGTCACACAGGTCCAGCAGTATCAGTGAGATAGGATCCAGCTGCGGCTCCTCATTATTCAGAGCAGCGGTTGGATACAGAGCTTCCAGAGTAACCTGGAGCATTCAGCGAACCTTGCCAATGCTCCCCTTACTCATCCTGCAGATCCTACAACCCTGACCCTAATCCTCCCCTGTGGAAAGGTGAGATTAACCTGGGTCAGTTAACTGTCTATTGTTCAAGTTACACATTAAAATTCAGTTTCCTCCCATGGGATGACACGCATAGGTATTGCTTTTTTCCTCACCCTAATTATGAAAGTACAAGAGAGTAAACATGGCTGATTGCTTGCTAACTGGAATAGCAGGGTGTGTGGCCTTTTTCCTCCTGGCTGCTATATTAGTGCTCAGCTCCCCTGCATGGCCATGGAGGCCAAAGGAAGGGAGCGCGCTCAGGCCCTTGGGGTTGTGATGTTTGCTAGTATGCTGAAGCAATCTGTCAGCTCCTGCTCCCACTCACACTGCTGCAATCCTGAGTGGGGGGCTGTTCACCCCCCTGGCTCTTGCACCCTCCTCCTGGAGGTTCTCTGCTTGTTAGGATGAATTATTTTAAATGGGATTATTTTCTGCCTGATCTGCATGCACCAGGATTGATCCTGTTCTCTGAGGCTCCTGATCCAGCCAGATCTTACTCTTCCCCAAGAACCTTCTTTAATGTCAGCAAGATGGGTTGTGAGGCTGCTTCCTCAACAGCATGCCAAAGGGCTGCCTTTATGTCTCTGAAATGAGGAGTGACAGCCTGCAGCCCAGGCTTGTGATGGGCTGTGTCATTCATTCCATTTGAGGGCTACGAAGATGGTGAAGGGTCAGAAGAGAAGATGTAGGAGGAGTGGTGAGGCCGCCTGGTTTGCTCAGCCCAGAGCAGAGGAGCTGAGGAGAGGCCCGATGGCGGCTGCAGCTCCTCACAGGGAGCCCCGTGACAGCAACAGGGCCCGAGGGAACAGCATGGAGCTGTGTCAGGGGAGGGCAGCTGGGGGTTGGGGAGAAGGTCTGCACCAGAGGGCAGCAGGCATGGAACAGCCTGCCCAGGGCAGTGAGTGTGGCTCCAAGATGCTGGAGTTGAAGGAGTGTTTGAACAACAATCTCAGACATAGGGTTTGATTTTTGTGCGGTCCTGTATGGAGCCTGGAGTTGGACTCAATGACCCTTACAGGTCCCATCGAAATTGAGATATTCTATGATTAAGCTTCTGATGAATCTTTCTCTGATTCACACAGCAAAAGCGGAGGCAGGTGTATGAGGCTGCCTTGCATGACCTGCAGCACAGTTAAGTGCAGGACCAAACAATGCAGTGAGGCCTTCTCCAGCTCCGCAGTATCCATGTTTTCTCCTCCCATCCCTGTTGGTTTTCCCTCACTTGGCTTCTCAAGACACTTGATGCACAATGGAGGCTTGATGAGGTGTCTGCATAAAGGCCTGCTTGTCTTCAGCAGGAAAAGGCCAGTTTCAGAGACAAAAGTGAGCAGAGAAGCTTTCCTGGTGACCAGCACTTCACAGAGGAACTCTCAACAGAGGAGCTGGGAGAAGATGACAGAGAAGCAACCTGCATTAATCATGAAATCATAGAATCATAGAATTGGAAGGGACCTTTAAGGTTCATCTAGTCCAAGTCCCTGCAATGAACAGGGACAGCTACAGCTCCATCAGAGCCCCTCCAGCCTGACCTTGAATGTCTCCAGGGATGGGGCATCCACCACCTCTCTGGGCAACCTGTGCCACTGCCTCACCACCCTGACTGTAAAATACTTCTTCTTTACATCCAGTCTAAATCTCCCCTTCCAGATTAAGTGCCATTGATGTGGCACTTTTCCTTTTCCAGCAGGGCTCTATGCTCAGATGGAGACAATAATAACTTGGTGTCTTTTCATTTCCAAACCAAATATGAATGAGACCTTTGAAATCAACTGGAAACCCTGCTGATATCTTTAAAACACATCCATGGGAGGAATACAAAGCAGTATTCATAATATTTATTTTTCACAGCATAACTATCTTTTGGGAGGGAGAAAAGCATGCTCATAAGCGGTACAAATATACCAACATGTGTTTTCAAGCTATTAATATGGTGGCTAATGTTAATGGAAATGTAACAGAATGAGATTATTTTAAAAGTATGGCATTTACTACTGCCAGAGAAAAAAAGACATTAATGAAATTTTAATGAGAAAATCAGCTTGCAGTAATTTTACAAGTAATGATTATTTCCTTGATTTGACGAGCACAAATAGCTTTGTCTTTGGTGGGATGCACTTGAGAGATGTGTGCTCGAGGACAATGAACAATGCATTACAGTCCGCAGCTGTGATTGTCCTGGAAAAGGAGCACGGTTTGGTGTTTTTTCCTTCATGAGGAGCAATACCCTGACTACCTCCTTTCTGCTGAAGAGTGGAGAAGGCTCTTAGATGTGCTTTGACCACTGGTTGCTAGTCACTCATCACAGACTCATAGAACCATAGAATCACTTGAGTTGGAAGAGACATTTAAAGGCCATCTAGTCCAACTCCCCTGCAGTGAACAGGGACACCCACAGCTACATCAGGTGCTCAGAGCCCTGTATGTCTCCAGGGATGAGGCATCCATCACATCTCAGGTTTTTTCCAACTCACTTCCTATGAGCTGGAGCTAAGGCTTTTGTCTTGGAGTACCTTGTCCTTTAGGAGCACGAGCACCTATTCAGACACTCAGTATAAACCTAATTATACATGGAATCTTACTGCTGTGCCCACGTGTATACTCATGCACACCTCTCAGAGGTTTTTTCTTTGCTATGAAGGAACCAATGCACCCACTCAACTCTGTGATCATCACAACTTTCCAGCAATGAAGCTGACCTGGAAGAGATGAAATGGTGTTGAGCTAAATGGCCAGACTGTCCCCAAGATCATGAGAGGGTTTTGCCTTACCAGCTTGGAGTGCCAAGAAAGGAATTGTCTCCACCTGAATGGGCTACTCTCAGTTCCCTTTGCTATCTCGGAGAAGAAATGGGCACATTTAACATCTAACCCATCTGAGATCTTGTGGACTTTTGCACTAGGAGATGTCTTACACCTAGACAAGTGTCTCATTTGCCATCACTTAGGACAACGATGACCATGTCAGGGCTTGTGATCTATCCTGCAGACATACTATGTGAATTCAAAGATGTGACCAGTTCTCCCCAAAATCCCCCTGAGAACATTGGTGTATCTACCTACATCAGTTTTCTATGCTGATGGCATAAGGAATACCCAGAAAAGAGCAAGAAAGTGGCATTTTCAGGGATGGATCAGGATGATTTACATACTGAACACTGCAGTCCCAGGTTAGATAGCTTGGGTCTGCCTCATCACATCCCATAATAGTCAGAGGGGACACTGAGACAGGACAGGAGGAAATCCCCCTTGCCCAACAGAGGCAGTATTGCTGTGTTCCTCTGCTTAGATCATGTCTCCCTGAATCCCATATAAATCAATAAGCAGCTGTATCCAAGCAGCATAGTTAAATTTCTAAGTATCTGAAAGGACACAGCCTCAAAAGAAGCAGTTCTTGCTGTTTCTGACATCTAGAATATCTTCTCGCCCTCTCTTTGTCCACCCTGGCAGACTTGCTCCTAGATAAAACTCCTGCAAAAAAAAAACTCTGCAGCCACTGCTGTTACAAGATTAATGTATCTGGGGCCAGAAGGGAGGCAATTGTCTAGTCTGAGCTCCTTGACATAGTAGAAGGACGTTTCACTTCCTACACTGAGCTCACAGATCCTTGCTGAGCTAGTGCACACATTCTGGGAGGACATCCAAGTGCTTTCTGAGGTTGCCAGTGAGAAAACAAGGGACGTGAGAGTAATCAGGAGTGGTTCTGCCAAGGTGTTTTCTTTTTATGTACTGGTCACGCTTTGAAGAATAAGTAAACTTAAGCCCTATCTGACATAAATTAATTGTTAATTTTGTGTGCAGTGCTTTCTTCCCTCTGTCACTGTTTGCTCAGACCAACAGTAAATGAGCCTCGGTGTGAGCTGTGTGCTTTGTCAGGCCAAAGTCCAAAGCTTGTAGATTGCCTGAGATTCTCTATTTTCATGTTTTTCCATTCTAGATTGAAAAAGGTTAAAGTGAAAACCCAAAGCCAAACTTTCATGTCTGAACTGCAGTGATTGTAACACACCAAGATAGCTCCATCCACTTGGAAACCTCAGTGCCCATAAAATCAAGTAGGCACCTCTAACATTTGGAAGTCACTGGAGCGACTCTCCATCACTGTATTTTCCCCAGTAGATTTATTCTCTCATTTACTTTTGTTTGTTTTCTTTCTGGTGTACTATGAAATTTAAAATTAAAGCTCTGCTTTGAGAGGAAAGGAGTGCAGGAGCTGTTATAATTTATCTTCACTGCTAAAGCAGAAGGGAAAAAAGCAGTGAAGATACTGTTTGTCACTGCCCTTTAAGCTAGCGTATATTACTCTGAAAGGTGTTCCACACTGCACAGAGCCTTCAGTGTCTTTTGCAGGATTGCTTCAAGCTCAGTTGCTTGAAACTTAATTTTTCCATCAGTTCCTTCTTAAAAATAATTCACATATTAGGAAATAACATTCAAACACAGAACATGCAGAAAAACTTTCCCACATCAGCAGTAGCATCAGTCACAGAAGCACAAAAATTGAGGCATTTTGCAGAACTCTTGCCTCTCAGTGTAGACAGAGCCAAAAGTAATCAAGCAATGTGTCACCAGCTCACCACAATTTTCTACTACATCTCCCATAAGTTTTATTTTAGTGAAATGTAATTCCACGGGATTTTATTTTAGTCATTCTCACAGACTAAGAAATAGGTAAGTTGCTTTCTTTTCCCTTTTGTTTTACAAACTGAATTCTCTTAATGTTTTCTTAAGGTCCTGATTAAGCAGAATTCCTGAACGTGCATTTGATACTCAATGATATCAGTAGAATTATTTGTAAACATTCCAAATGTGTCTGATCAAAATGTCTCTCTTCTACAGCAAGGGGAGACAAATGGAAACATGGAACCTCTTCCATTGTTTGCTGTCATTGAGTTTTTTTAAGCGGACAGCTGGACTTTGCAACAGCAAAACTCGTAACACTAGTAATGAGGAGTGTCTCCGCAAACATTACAATTCACAGTGCAGATGTTTACATCTAAGCCACTTACTATACTTACTATGCCTTTACCCACTTACTATGCCTTTACCCACACCCCCTGCACCTGCACACGGATGGGGACCATGCATCCACCCAGACTGGAGACCCACACTGTGGCCACGAGTCTCCACAGCCTTCCTCAAGGGAGAATGAAACCCCTTTCTTCCTTGAAGCCAGAAAAAACCTCAAGTTTTCAGCTTTGAGCTCATGCCATTGATTTCTTTCTTTACTGAAAAATTGAAGTGGGTTACTGATAAAGGCAGCATTTCCTCCTTCTTAATCCATTTGAAAGAGGCAGGTAGTGCTACCAAGCTGTTCTGCTCAGAGGATTTATTTGTGTTTTCAGTACACTCTAAAGCTTCAAAGTGCTGTGCAAGTATTACTGGGCTGTGTTTTCAGGACTGTCCATCACTATTCTTACGGCTGCTTACTTGAGGATATTGCTGTCCTTTGTAAACATCCATGAAGCCCATCTTCTGAGGGGTCATTACCTGTTCATTCCTAGACACTTTTAAAATATCTGGAAAAAATAAGCCTGTGTGATGCTTGACCTTTGGGTGAAGCTGCAGTGTTGCAATCCCAGCCTTGGGTCCCATTTCTTTAAGGCTGGGTACACCACGTCATTTTCTGAATACCAGGAGACAGTTATCATAGAATCATAGAACCATTTGTGTTGGAAAGGACCTTTGAAGGTCATCTAGTCCAAATCCCCTGCAATGAGCAGGGGCACCTACAGCTAGATCAGATTGCTCAGAGCCTGGACCGACATCTCCTGATATCTTGCCTGGCATGGTGAGACCTAAGGTGATATGAGCAAGATTTCAGAATGTTTTTGTGTGCATGTGGTTAGATCCCTTTCCTGGATACTCTGCAACTGAAGACATCTTTCATTAAAGCACTGTAAGAAAGGCAGGTCCTACTGCAGGGCACAGCACAGCCCCGTACCACCATGCACTTCTGCACTCCAGCTGCATCACGTCCCGTGTTGGAGCAATGGATTCTGATGGCACCCAAAACTGCAGATTTGCCCCCCGTTTCAGGGAACATTTCAAGCAGGGCAAGGCCTGGCTCTCCCTTTTGTTTGATTATATTTTTCACCTGTAAACTTCACGGCTCTGTGTTTGCACTTGCAGAACTCTTCTCTGTGTACCTCTCCTCACTCTCGGCAAAGAAAAAGAGGTGGCATTGGTTTTATAAGAGTTTGCATTTTGATCCCAGGTGGAAAGAGCATCTAAAATGCAAGGCTGACCTTCTGAAAATGAGGCCAGGAATTACTCCTCTCTTATATTTAACTTCTGATTTACCACGCGGTAAGAAGATAAATTAGAGAGGTTAATTAGGAAGGCCTGGAATTCTGTTCATCATTGAGCTATGCAATGATGGCTACATCTTGCGTTTAGGACCCTGAATATGCTGACATGAAGTCTTTTCTGCATGCCAGCCTAACGGCATCTCCATCATAGTAAAGAAGCGGGAGGAGGAGATGGTTGGAGTAGCCAAGCAAATCAGAAAAAACAACCAGTTAAAATGAGTGCTTTCTAACGTAATGCATTTAAGTCATACTCAGTAAAGCTTGCCAACAATTCCTGGCCTCTCTGCTTCAAAGGTCACAGAGGCATCTGATCAGAATAATGCATGTCTTCTAAAAATCCTCCTTTAAAAAGATTTTCGTTCAATTGGGCAACACATAAATATTCAGGAACATCCCTTTGTGAGTGTGGAGTGACGGGGATGGCCACCAAGCTCACCTGCCCCAGGAGTCCTACTGCTCACTCCCTGCCACAAGATGGAAAACTCATCATTCTCAAAGAAGCCCTTTCTTCCCTGCCAAAAGCAAATAAGTGAAACAGAAATAGCTCTGATCAGCCCTGCATTCATTTTCTGAAACTAGTTATGGGTTTGAAAATCCATGCCCAGGTTGTTTTGCTTTGTTTTTATGTTTGTTTGCTTTAAATTAAATCCAAGCCCGGTTTTAGATTCTAGCAAAAGTGATCATACAATCAAGGGCCCCACGAACCTCATCCCTCAGCAAAGTATGGTTTTCATACATGTGTTATGTGAGGAATTGGACTCAGTGATGCTTGTGGATCTCTTCCAACTCAGGATATTCTATTATTCTGTAACCCACAATTGCTTGTCCCAGGTAGGGCTCCTGGGAGTCAGAAGGTAAGAGTGGTCAAAGATTGGAGAAGAGATCAGGAGTGTAGTGAGAAATGGTTAAGTGTGGTGGCACGTCATTGGCAGAAGGGCAGAACACATCTGTGAGACAGGTTGTCAAGAGGGTAGACACTTCTCTGTTTTGAGAGCAATTTAAGATTTGCATCTGATATTTGTGAAAACCAAACTACATGAATTTTTAATTACATGTTGTGAGAGTACAAATCATACAAAGCATGCTTGCTTTGTGGTTGTTTATTTGCTTGTGGAAGAGCAGCTCCAAGGAATGTGTGCATCTACGCTGCATCTGTGTTTATTCCCAGGAGTCTGACTTTTCCACTTACAGAAGAGCTGTTATCAGTGCCAAAAAACTTTTTCTGTTAGTACTGGCCATGCTAATGCTCCAGCACGGCAGATGCACTCTGGTGGGTTCAGCTTGCTGCTTCCCCCAACACCGTGGCAGAGCACATCAGTAGAATAACGGTGTGAATGCAGTGTCTCACATTCTGGGAGACGTTTGGAGGTGTTGTGTTTGTGTGTTGTATTTCACCTAGGGTGTCAGAGCCGAGAACCTTCTCCAGATCTTTCCAACTATGTCTGGCATTGGCCACCAAGCACAGCTTTGCTTGCAGCAATGATGTTCAGCATACCTTCCCCCTCTACAGTCCAGCTTCCCTAAACTGCAAGAGGACATGTGATGTAGGAGATGTTTCTGTCCAATTCATACCTAAGAATGTGATGGCAGAAGAAATACACGGGGGAGGAGTGCAAGGATGAGTGGATGTTCAATAAGGGATTCATGCTGGCCTTCCCAGCCTCAGCTAGCAATACACAGGGTTAGTGTCTGAATACAGTAAACCTCAGGGCCCCTTCCTACCATGACCTCTCCAGAGGTCACTCTCACGTGGTCAGAGTTCTGGCTCTGGCCTGACAGGGTGGGAGAACCTCCCTTTTCTAATTGGGAAGCACCTGTCCAAGCTGAAACCCTCTGTTCGCTCTCAGCTGTATCTTCAGTCCTCATGACCTGTTCACACTGTTGTCCAGAAAAATGGACAGGAATGGGGATATGAGTTCTGGTATTTAGTTCCTGGAGAACCACTGAGGTATCTGAGATTTGCCAACACATTTAATTTGATCAATAAACCATTCTTGAAACTTGGTGCCAGATTCTGCCTTTATACATTCTGAAATAAAGGTTTCAATGCAGCATTAATGCTCACTGGTTTTACAGGGAACTAGACTGTCAGCTTTAGTGTTGCGTATGGTATTTTTTGTACCAACTATCAGGTATTTACAGGCGTGCAATTTTATGCTTGAGGTTAGCTTGCACCAAGCTGTGGGCATTTGTACTTGTGGTGCAGGTTCCCTACAAACAAGCATCTTGGGTGGAATAGCAGAGTACTTGGAAGTTTGCACTGAGGTCTGAAAGATCCTTGCAGAAGTGAAATTTCTCCCTTGGTTGTTCTATGTTGGAGCCAGAAAGCAATGTGCTACACTTGACCATTACTTGCAGTGTCCCACAGAAAATAACTTTCACATCCCGTATATGGAATTACATTGGTGCTTCCTTATTTTTAAATTACATTGGTTCCTTCCTTAGCATGTTAAATAATTTATGAAGAACCTGTTCCTGATCTCCAGCTGATGCAGACACTCACTCTTCTATTTCCAGTATAAACAAAATCTGCTCCAATCTCCTGTCTGCTTCTTTGTCAAGTGCCAATGAAGTCTCCAATTATTTAAATAGTTTAAAATAGCTGAGTGTTAAGAACACTTGAATCTTTCATATTCCTTGAGGAGTAACGCAAAATACCTGGCAAGGTTCATCACTCTGCTCCTCCTCAGTATCATCTTTTACAGTGTTGGCGGTAGAATACCAGATAGACCCAGGAAAGATGATTACTCAGAAGCAAGCTGTTGAAATAAAAAGCCATTAAGAAAAGGCTTGGTCATCACTGAGTAATGACCTTCATTAGCTGAAATGTTTTTATATTTAAAGTGAATCAATGAGTTATAGTTACTTGTGATCTCCAAGACAGAGATTAGAGAATGTATTAATGTATTTTGCGTGGTGTAAACTGTGCAACCACAAAAGGAAGCACTGAATGTCTCAGACAATCAGGCAATGTTTCTTTTGTTACAGTCAAATATCATCACCTCGTTGCTTCTTAAAATATGCTTCACACTTCAGACTTTGATGTCCACATGCCACCAACTCATCACTGTTTATGATACAGTCACATCTGGCATAGCAGTGGTGGTTTTGAAAATGTTTTACCTGACTTTTAGCAGATGAATGTTAATTGGGTATTTATTTACAGAATAAAATTAAATTGAAGCTGAATCTTAATGCACAATTTACATAATCAGCTTTGTTCTGAGCTGGTGAGCTCTTTTTCCCAGCGCTTGGGACCCTTCAGTTATAGTGGCATCAAAGAAACAGACACTGAGAATGGAGATTAAACAATTTCCTAAAGCTAGAAGTCTTGATGGGAATCTATTATTCTATATTAGAATCCCATAATTTCTGCAGATCAAAGATGTACGTTGGTGCTTTGGCAAAGGCCACAATCTGAATAAAGATGATCAATTTGCATTTGGAAAATGTTTCTGCCAATTACACTTTTCTAAAAAATGGAAAGTTTTGTGAGTTCACCTTTCGCATCCGAAACAAAAATTAAATCTATTGCCTCATAGGTGCAGACAGGTTGAAAGCTAAACTGGGTCTATTTGCAGTGAGTTTGGTGAGCTTTGGTTGTGCTATTTGTGCTGTATGATCACGATGCTCCATCCTGTTCATCACCAACTCCGCAGAGGTTTTGCCTCTCTCCATCATTTGGAGGAACTATCTCAGGTAGCCATGGACCTCAATTAGTGTTTTCATTTCAAATCTGTGCATAGATTTGAATGTTGAAAAAAAGATGACTTGTCCCTTTCCAGCACAGAGGCTGAGTGCATGACTTCCACTCTATCGTGGCTGATTCTATGAACTAAGATGTACAGAAAGGGTGGTTGAGCACTGGAATAGGCTCCCCAGGGAGGTGGTTGAGTCATCATCCCTGAATGTATTTAAAAACCATTTGGATGTGGTGCTCAAGGACATGATTTAGCAGGGATTGTTAGTTAGGGTAGTATGATTCTATGGTTCTGTGACTAAGATCACACCAGGCAGAGCACAGGCTTTGGCTGGTGCCACAACTTCTGGAAGACATCCCCAACTTCATGAGAACAGAAGCAAACCCGTGGGAAACCTGGCTTCAGTGGGAAGACGGAGCTCAAAAAGCTCAAAAAGTTTTGAAAAAAATACTAAACTGCTCTGTTGGGATGGGAGGACAGAATGAGTCTGCTAAGTGCAAAATGCCAAGGTGAGTGTTACATGAAGACAGTACAAAATCAGCTGTTTTCGACTACCTAAGACGAAACAAGAATGGGAAAGTCAGCATTTGCACAGGGCCCAGCTACAGGCTATAATCCAATTACAGGGAAGCAAGAGGCTGATGGTGACCTTGCAAAAAACTCAGTTATCCAAAAATAGTCTTGACAAATGAGTAGTGTAAAAATAAGGAGCTAATCAGCAACAATAAGAAGGAGTGGGAGAGACGGAAGATTTCCCTCTGCAAAAAGTAAATTATGCAGCATAAGAATGACATCCATCCATTTCAAACCAGAATAGCTATCAGTTCTCAGGAGCTTGCAAATCAATCAACAGGCAAGGAAAGAAGTAAAGCTTATCCCATTTTTCTTTTTCCGAAATCTGCCTAAATGTTATGATAATTAGCAAATTGTCACTGTATGTACCATTTTTCCTCCATATTTACTTTAAGTAAGCTGCAGGAGCTGTGCACACAGCCCCCACAGTGCTCACCTAGAGAGAGAAGGCAGGACAAAAATGCATCGCATACTGTGATGCCTCCACTGAGGTTAAGGAGAAGTGATTAATGCCACTTTCTTGATGCATGGAGCAATATAGAGGGTGGCAGCACTTAGGACTATCCCCAAGCAGTTATTTGTGACACTCTATAGACAACTTGTCCAAGTCTTACCAACCATGCTTTTTGCAATGAATGAGAGGTCACCAAATCATGTAGAACAAACAATTCTATGATCACCTGCTTTATCCCATCATCTAGAAGTGATCTTCCACGGTTACCACCAACTCATTTCAGTTTATGAGTACAAAAGTGTAGACTATAGATTGGATTTTGTGTGTCGGCTTATTATAGAATCATAGAATCATTAAGGTTGGAAAAGACTTCTACGACCATCTAGTCCAACCGTCAGGCCATCCCCACCATGCCTACTAACCATGTCCCTCAGTGCCACATCTACACGGTTCTTGAACACCTCCAGGGATGGTGACACCATCAACTCTCTGGGCAGCCAGTTCCAAAATCACACATCTCTGTAAGACTGCAATTACCTGTGCCCAGCACAGGCGCAGTTATCTCTGACAGACTCGAGAAATCTGGAAGGCATGAATTCGGTTTCTTGATGAAAGGTGCTGAAAATACACACTGTATCTAGACTTTTTATAACTAGGAAAATCAAAGATCCAAAGCAACGACCAAAGCATGAAGGGCTCACAATACCTATGGTGTTCTCCCAGGAACACCATTAGTATTCAGAAGAAGTAGCGTTTTCCCCTGAGGATCCTACATGTGTTCCTGACAGTTAAGCTCTGCCCAGACTAACTCAATTTTGTTCGGAAAGCAATAATTTCCTCTCACGCTGAAGAGCTCTGATTCAGCTACTTAATGAAGGCATTGCACACAAAGCAAAGCTGGGGACTTTGCAAGCTCCTGACCTCGTGCCACATCATCACCCTGAGCTCACAACCTGGTGAAGCACCTCCTCCACCCAGAGCTGCCAAGCTTTTAACTGTCTATTTTAACAAATATTCCATCAAAAAACAGTAAAAGGGAATGGCTATGAGAAAAGGGACGTGTCTGAAGGCCCAGAAGCATGACCATGTTCCTTACCGTGGAGCTGGGGTGTTTATCTACATATAACTTTAATCGTTCTTGAAGCAGGAAGAACTTCTCACCTGCACATCCTCCTGCTCATTGGCATTCCTTTCAGGTCCTCTTCTGACCCGGTCCTTCTGCAGCCCTCCCCATGCACTGCTGAGATGCAGCCCTTTCCGTTTGGCCATTGAGGAGATTTTCCTCATCATCTTGAACCTCTAACAGAAGAAAATGTTTCATACTTTAGGCCTCTGAAATACACAGTCATTACCTGGTATTTGGCCTGTTGTTTTCTGAGTGAGATACAAGGTGAGGGATAATTTGTTCTTTAAGCAATTCAGTTCCAAATTACTTAGAGACCGATAAACTATAATGACAAGATGTTTCTTGGGTCCTGTTGCAAAAGCTGAACCTTCCCATAACCTTTCCTTTGCTTTACAGTAATGCTCATACAATTACACCACAGAAGTCTCCTTGCGCCTGTCTTGTTTGATTACCTAACGAGTCCAGTATTCTGTCTGAAAAACTGAGACAATTTGCACTGTCTAAAACAGAGAGAAATGCTTTCCCAGACGTGATGCCCATACTGTTGAGACTAGACCCAGCTTTTAAACACTGGCATATAAATAGGCTCTCTGTCTCCTTGTGACAGATCGCTGTTCACTGTGTGAGCAGATAAGCATCCAAGTACTAATCTAGGCCATGGAACAGCCTCCAAAGAGCTGTTTTTGATGACCTATTTGCTTGCTATGGGGCAAGAGAAAACCTGCCTTAGCTGGCCATTCAAGAAATTGAGAGGGACCTCATTGCTCTGTGCTGTCTGTTCCATTCACCCCACGATGGTGTCTGTGAGGAGGTATCCACATTTGTTAATCGCACTTTATGGAAGAGTCTACCCTTGTGCTTGGACACGCTTTTCTCACTGTAACTTTCTTGTCCTCCCCTCCCAGGCTATGACTGCGTATAGCAGTAGAGACAGAAGTAAAAATGAAGAAAGAGCATGTCAGTGAGAATCTTCATTTGATAACTCTTTGAAACAAAGATAGGAAATGATCAGCAATTCAGACTAAATAGCTCTGAAAGGATTAAATATAAAAAACTCCAAAAAAGCGAACAGCAGGATTAAAGGAGGTCAGGCCCTCCCCACCTGCCTGACAGTGGTCTAACCAGTAGGGTTGCAGGTGAATGGACAGGGCTGGCTACTTAGCTTTGCAGAGTGCTTATTCCAGCCCATTTCTTTGCACCCAGAAACAAGTCAGTGTGAGGGGTCCTGCTTTCAAGTCTTCAAGTCCAATGCAGACAGACAAGTCAGGCTCACAACTCTTCCCAGAGTCTTCTGTTGCATAGGAGCAGGGCACTGCCCTTTCTCTTGCCCTGTGCTGCTCCTAAAGATATCAGTGCTCTTCCAGGCTAGAATGCTGTTATCTTCATAACTACAAGTGATTGTTTACAGACCAAGACGTGCTTAATTCCTGGCCTTAGAGAAGAGTGGGTCTCAAAAGACCACTGAAGTCTACAGGACTTTTCCTTTTAGCAGCAAGCTGTAAATAAGACAAAAAGAAGTCCGTCCTATACATGCTGCAGCCTGGAAGTGCCATTTATCAGCAAATAATAATCTCACTTGAAATTAGTAGGATTATTCAAGTGTATGAAAACAAGGCCATTTGAGAAGAATTTAGAGTAATTAAGGTACAAAATGATGACGGCAATTTACAAATAACTGAGGCGGAAGGGGACGTGCTGTTCTGGTGAGCGATGTTTGCTTTATAGTCCTGTTGTACTCCAAGGCAGAAGAGAGATTATTTTCTGAAGAAGAACTTTAAACAAGGGGAAATGACATCAAAGTGCATGGGAGTGTGAGACTTGGAAAAGAAAACAACAAGAATATGGTAGGGGTCAGTTGTAGTGGAGAAAGATATTTCTCATCCATCTGTTTGTCTAGGTCTCTATCTGTCTGTCTGTCTGTCTATCTATCTATCTATCTATCTATCCGTCCATCCGTCCATCCATCCATCCATCCATCCACCCACAAGTATTGCAGAAAGAAAATGTCTTAGCTAGTGTGTACAGATCAGATAATGTTTCCATTCTGAAAAAATGTGAAGTTTTTCATAGAAAACTCCAATGCCATGTTTTTACACTATTTCTCCCTAAGGGAAATACTTTACTAGGTTTGCACTAGTTCACAGTGCTTCATGGGATGTGTAGTTTGTTTTTCTATGTCACATTGTCTTTCATGACTCTGTATCCTGTGAGACATTACATTTTTTGTGTGAGAAAGAAGGCTGGTACTTGGCAGCAGATACAGTTCAGCCACTGAAGATGGCCGGCCATAAGAAAGGGACAGCTGGGGACCCAAACTCAGTTCCCATCTGAGTTTCTTATTTTTAGGAAGTGCCTATCATCTCTTTGAAAAGTATGGCTAACCTAAGGTACTTCAAATTAAGTGTGAAAAGAATGAATTGGGTTTTGAATATGCAGGCCCCATTATCAGAAAGTCCTCCCAAGAGGCTGAAAAGCATGCTTTCCAGGCACCGTGCTACCAGAAGGTGAAATATGCCTAAGTAATATAAGAAAGTTTCAGAATAACACAATACTTTCCAGCTTTGATTTTAGTTCAGACTCTGCTTGGGTTTTATTAAGTTCCTTGAAACAAGGAGAGGCACTTTCCAGGAAACAGAACTAGCAGGTTTAGCACCAGGTTTCACATCTCTCCAAGCTGACACTCATTTGCCGTGTTCTTTCCTGCTTCTTCATATATTGGGAAAGTGATGGCAATGAGTTCTTTCTCCAGCATTTCCATTTGAGTTGTAATGTCTGACACAGTGTTTTTCACATTATTCAGCTGCAGCTTCAATTTCTTGTACTCTTCTTGGAAGAATTTCCTCTCGTCTTGGAGAGTGTGAAGGCTCTCTCTGACATCAGGAAGACTTTTCTCCTTGAGAAAGACCTGGAGAATCTGGTATAAATCCTGGAGAGCCTGAAGAATTTCATTATCATCCTCTGTGCTTGGGGTAGTCTTGGTGTCATTCTGGATTGGAGTGGTGCTCTCCTCTTTAGCATCATGCTCCTCCTGGGAGGTTGAGCCAAGGCTAACTTCTCCCACAGCTGTGGTACATTCAGTGGCCTTCTGAACTGTGCCGTCACCTTTGTTCTCTTCATGGACTACAATGGCCTGTTGATCTTTCCAAATGCTGGGAACTGTTCTATTCTGCTTATGGAAAAACTCTAAGATGCTGTTCCTTTCCCTGACCAGCTGGAGACCCTTCTTGCCTGGTCTGACCTGAAAACCTAAATGCCTCTCTGGGAAGAACGGGGACAGCCTATGATCCTTCTGGAGGCTTTGCTGGATAGTGTCACTGTAAACAAGCTGGACACCTTTGTTCTGTGACTGGAGATATTGCAGAGCCTTGTTTTCTTCCCAGAGCATCCTGTTTTCAATCCGGAGGACTTGATTTTCCTCCCAGAGGGCTCTGTTCTCCTCCCAGATGCTCCACTCATTCTCTGACTTGTTGCTAAAGAGTCTCCTCTGGGGTGCAAATGTTGGCTGGCAGTGCACCTCATTCACCCATTTACCATCAATAAATGTATATGTCTCATCCCTCAGTTTCATCCGTGGGAAGACAGAGTCCATCTCAGGCTTTGTACACCGTGTGCTTTGGTTTGTCAGGTCAAAAGCAGACATGCTAGCAAACTGAGGAAGACTGTGAAAAGACTTTTGCAGGAGGCCACTGCCCTCTGGCAAGGACTAGATGACACAGAAGCTGGAGATGAAGCTTGATTAGGACTGAAAGAACAGGAACACAAATGCACTGAATTACCATCAACATTTGAGGTCAGATTTAAACTACATTGCATGACAGGAACAAATAACTCAGTTCCCACAATTGATCACATTGCCTTTTGACACTGGAAGGGAAAGAATACGCCAGAAACACAGTTTATAGGAATAGAAAAAACTGGCACCAGTGGAGAAAGCAACACTTTGGTGGCACCACAGAGTTTGATATAAAAACCTGGACTCTCTTTCCATCCCTTTGCCTCATTGTTACAGTCATGGAAGATGATAAGGTGCAGAAAGTCGTATGAAATGAACTACTTTTAAAAACCAAATTATTTGTTTCTTTTTACCAGAGCCTGTGTAGCCTGTGCAGTGTTTCAAACAGCATAAAAGTGTTGTTTTTTTCTGATTAAAAAAAAGGAGGCTGACTGCCAGTTTTTACCCCTCTTCCCCCAAAGCCTCCCATCACCCTCCTGTCCCATGTACCATCCAGTGCTGCCATATGACTGGTGAGGAGTCAGGCGGTCAGGAATTTTGCCTCTGTATCTGTTCCAAGCACTTGGCAGGGGGCAAAAGCCATGGCCAAGATCTTTGTGCCCCCTAGCTCTGCCAGGACACTGAACCCTTTGTCCTGCTTTGCCCCACAACCTCTGCCAGCTGCTGCCTCCCTGGGCTCCTCCAAGTTACTTCTGAGATCCACCACCCACAGCTGCCTTCTTCTCTCCCTTCCCAAGCTTGTCTGAAAGCTCAAAGACATACCACTACTGTTTAAAGCCCAAAATCCCTACTTGAAGGAGTAATTGCAATATGGGTCTGCTTGCCGTAACACTTGATTTTATTGATATAAGGTCTCTGCTTAACTTTCAGAACTGCCTTCCACATCACCATCTGGTTTATCTCACATCAGACTTGTGTTTGCATAATGTCATTCCTCTGCTAAAAGGGATTTCCCACTGTTTGCAACTGCTTGCCGATTTCTGAGTTTATTTTTTCCCCTTACGTTGTGTTCAGAGCACAGTGAGCAATTTCTTGTTCCCTGTCTCATGCAGACCTGTCCTGTTCCCTCGGAGGATGTTGATGTCCCCACCGTTATCCCCAGGATGGGAAGCTGAATCACAGGGGGAACTGATCCCTAAACGTCCTGAATAGCCAGCGTCGCAAGCCAAGATCCACCCTCCACTGAGTTCATGGGCAGGCAGCTAAAGCCACTTATATTTAAAGTGTTTATATGGCAAGTTTTGAGGATAAACAGCAGTATATAATATATACAGCACTGAAGGATGTTGTCCTGGGGACAATTAAACTTGACAGCATCTCTATCAGCTCCTGTGCACCACAGGGGAGAGGTCAACCCAGGCTTCAGAGAAGTTTTCCACCTCCCTTAATCATATTCCCAAACTAAAAAATCCTTCCACAGGATGGGGAGATGGGGTGGACAAGCAGGGTTGGGGGAGACCGCATGAAATCAAGCAGATCTAGGTGTTTTGGCAACGCCAAATTACATACCAGCACATACTCACCTGCTCGTTGGAGATGATGCTTTTCCCTCTCCACTGCCCTGCACAGCTGCCAGGTCCCCACTTCGTTTTTTAGCCTGAGGTTCTGGCACGGTATTGAGACAGGACAGAGGAACCCACTATGATGCGAGCACCACGCCCAGAGCCAGCCCCCACTCCACAGGGCCAGGAGCTCCCCCTCCCCCCCTCCTGCTTCCTCACAGCCTATTTTGTTTGATTTTTCCCAGCATTGCACATTTGGGTCATTTCTCATGGAAATGACCTTTCCAATAGCTTAGCTCTCACGTCCTTTCTTGAACCCAGGCTTCCCTCTTTGATGCACCTAACTGAGAGCAGTTTAAATGGATTCTCTCTCCATCACACTCTCCTAAAAGAAATTTTGTTTTTATTCTGAATCTTCAAATTAAGTCTCTTTGCTGAACCAATGCTGATATGTTCAAAAACCAGTTCCTTCTGTGTATGCACTATGACAGCTGAAGTTATTTTTAACGGACAGCAGGGATATGAGTTTTTCTGCAACTATAAGTGAAAGAGTGGATCTCTCCATCACCCATCCCTATTAAGAAGAAAATAGAACATGCAGGGCATCCATGCATTACAAGTTTAGATATTATTTATAGCAGCTATTCCTGCTTCCATGTCTTTATGTTTCTAATAATCTCATTCTCTTTCTTATTTGCTTCATCTTTTAGATGTGGATTGTTTCTTTTTTTCCTGTCATCAGAGATTCTGAATAACAAATACAGCAATTAATGTCTATTCCAGTGAAAATTACCAACTTGACATCAACCCCAAAGTGACTTGTTATTGCTTTAGGAAGTTAAAGGCGTAGTTCAGTGTTCTGCAAAGATAATAAACTTAGGTATACAATTCTCTTCTGTAATTTTTTCCTTGTTTCTATTTCATCTCAGACAACATAAATAAATAAATATATTAATTAATTAATGAATTAATAAGAGGTTCCTATGACAACTTCCCAGGGTTCATTCTCCTCTGTTCAAGTTCCAGGGTCCTGCAAAGAGAAGCTGGAAAATATCCCCAAAAGAAGAAATTGGCCTTCTGTCAGATGGCAATGCCAGGGTGCTGCCCAGGTGCTGCAGCTCTCAGGAGAGTCAGCTGAACTTCTGAATACCTGAGGCTGTGGACCATTGGCACAGTCCTTAGATGAAAGTTTTAAGTTCTAAGAGCTGAAAGAAAACTGAGCTAACAGAGACAAGGGCACCATGGATTTATCAGCAGGTAAAGCCTGCTTGGTCCAGAGCAATTAGGAACTAAGTTAGCAGCATACCTTCACTTTTTTTTATGCAATGTTGTCCTGAGTGTTGGATAAAGTTCTTCTGGTGAGTCACTGACTTGGTGAAAGTTACAACTTCAAACTCTAACATATTTGGATCAAATTTAGTGAATATCATCAGATGTGCATATATGTATGTGGAGACATACATCAGAATTGGAGAAGACACAGCTGTCCACAGCAGAACTTTTCATAGCAGCTGCACTGACTTCTGAGCTAGACTGTCCTAAGGACATGGCTGCCATTCACAAGGCTGTGAATGCGGAAATAATGTTGAGTGTGTTCCCCTCCCTGACAAGAGACGGTAACTCCAGCCCTGTAAGAAGGGATTGAACCTACTTACCAGCTGAGTTCTTTGCCCAAAGCTTCAGTCTACTCTGTTTCTCCATGTTAAGCTGTTCCATCTCAGTGTTAGTTGGAACCAAAGCCATGTCCCCCAACCCC
>JAOWBP010050477.1:0-19346 GCA_028571105.1 Tragopan temminckii
AGAAGTTGATTGTTTGTTTGTTTTAAAAAAAAATTTAAAAAAGCTCAACAAGTAAGAACACAATCATTAAATGTACTGAGCTCCTGCCACTTCCAGTGAAGTCAGTGGGAGGTCAGCATTTCTTTGTGCAGTGATCAAGACATTCATCACTCATAGGAATTTAAACAGCTCGGTGGGCTCTCAGCTGTGCCCCAGCATACCTGATAATCCTGTCATGCCAGAAAACCATTTATGAGCGTTTTCACTGCTGTGGGATCACTTCTGCTGCACACAGTGCTCTCAATGGTCTTCCAACCACATCAGATGCTCCCAGTAACCACGTTAGTTATGGGCTGCAGACACAGGGCGGGCCTCTAGCCGTGACTCAAAATGTGAGCTAGTTCAGATCTTTACATTGAAATTGGGGAAAACTAACAAATGATAGGTTTTCTCGGAGAAAAATCTTAAAATTAGTTTTAACCATTGCTGGTTTTGATATTTTTCATTCAATTGTAACAGTTTCTGATATAGTATAAATTACATAAACATATAATCCTTGATAACTGTAGAACTTTATTTTCTGTTTACACAGACTAATTCAGATACTACTAAATGCAATAAACTATACTTTCAGCTATTTCTACCTTCATCTTATTTATGATATGGAAGTCAAGACAAAATACGTGGACTAAAATATGCAACTCTTCTAGTGTAGTTTTACACATGAGGTATCGAAGACTGTTTCTTTACTTACAACTTTCCCATATTTAAGGAATCAAATGGCTGATGTCTGGTTTTTGTAACCAAAGTAGATCTAAACAAAATAGTTTGCTGAGCAGTTGAACTAATGAAGCCTGGATGTCTTTAGATTCCATTGAATTTGTACTCCAAGGTTGAAGTTCTGGGTTTATTTTCTTCTGTTTAATATGGATTGATCTTAAAATTTAACGTCAGCGTTTTTTCTTATACCTGGTGTACCAGTTACACAAAGCACGTAAAAGGATTGTCTCTGGTTTTCTTCCTACATCTTTGTGCTGTAATTGCACAAAGCACAATGTCTGATAGTGACTAGGAATTTAAATATGGCCAGTCTATTAAGAAAATGGATTAAGCCATAAGCAAGACTATTTGTTAAATATGGAATGGAATGCTTCTCATTCAGCAACAAGACTGTTAGCACTAAACAATTGATATTCCTTCCATTTTTTTGTTTAACCAACAGTCCCTTGGCTCCTTTTATTTTGACACAAATATTTGATCACTTTAAAATTACAGTGAATAATAAAAGACACATGTGAGAAATTCACCAAGAATATATGCTACCTTTTCAGGCTCAATCAGTAGCATTTATTTCTCAAATCTGTCTGCTTTTTGTTGTCTTCATTCTTTGCAATTTGTCAACATCTTTCTTTTAATTAGTCATAAATTAGGGTCTTTGCAAATATTCTGGCTCAAGAAACCTAAGATATCTGGCATTTATTAGATTAGGAAATTTCACTGAATTTGATTTGATTTTAATTTAATGCAGCAACGTAGTATTACATTATTCTTCTGTGTGACAATGCACCATCCAAAAAAAGCATTCATTTTGGAGAATGAGACTTTCTTTAAAATTAGTTTAACCTTTAAAATGTAACTTCTAAAAATAATGTACATTTGTGATGCACATTTGAAAGCAATTTTAAACTAAAACACAACCAAAACAGTAGTGTATAGACACAAAAAAACAGATTGTAAGTGTCCCGTGGCAATAATAGACCTTTACAATTGAAAGCCAAATGAAATGATCATGAATTCAGGATTGAGAACAGTATACAGAAAAAGAAAAAAGGGTAGTCTTGACTTTAAAATATCCACATCAGGAGGAAACCAACTCAGTGTTAACTACATTGCTTGATTAATTAGTTGGAAATGTTACATGTGTTTGTTTGTTTTTGTGTTTTTTTTTTTTTTGCAGTTTCACGGAACTGGACTTCAGAAATTGTGCTTTCATGCAGCCAGTTGCTGACAGTGTTACAGCACTTCCACTGTGTTACTGACATCAGTATATGAGGGGTTTAGGCAAATGAGTGCACGTTCAATAATTCAGGATTTTACTTTATCTTTTTCTGCTCGCATCAGCAACTACTTTGCTAGGTAGCAAGTTCCACAACTTGGAGTCCTTCTGTGATTGTGTAGAACACGTCAGTATTCAAGAAAATTAACTCTGAAATACATTTTCCAAGATACGAAGAAAAAAATTCACTGAGCTTAATAATAAACACTAACAAGCATCTAAAATATTCTAAAACATGCCTCAAGTAATACTTCCTATAATCTGTGATCTACAAATCCCTTTACATTTTCCTACCTCCTTCATGACTGAGAAGCCTGACAATCAGATATACTCAAAAGAGTAATGGTTTACAGGACTTTCTTTTGAAGGCAGGTGTCTCCTGAAGTTCTAAATATAAGCACAGAATTTGTGAGCTTTGCATGAAGGGTTTCCAACAGAACAAATAACTGATTCTTGAAAGTAAAAGTCATTTATTTTCCTTTTGTCTTCCTTGGCCTGATTTCAAGTGATATACTTCATTAGCCAGGACAGCCAATTGCCAGAACATCTCAGTTGAGGTCCCTCATCTGCCATGTATACTGCTGTGTGGACTCCAGTTAAGCAGACAGGTTCCGGTGTTTTAGTTCCCTACAGGAATGATAACATTACCCTGTCTCAATAGGGTTATTTTTAAGGTGAAAAAGAAAAACCAACAAAACACAAACACACACACAACCCCCACTGAAACAACAACAAACAAGAATAGAAAACTGATTAAAAACTGATATCTGTCTATGGTAATGGAAGCAAAATGTATCTTAAAATAGATACATGTAATATTCCTTGTTTGGTTTATTTAGTTTGCAAATTAATCAGGACAAGGAGAATGTCTTGATCCATTTTGTAAAGTGCAATGTGAATACACAGTGGTATGTACATGATTGTTGTTAATAATAAGAAATACTTTTAGCTTTGGGAGTGAAATCTGATTTTCCTGGCAGAGAACTGCAATTTCAGGGATATTGTGTTCTTTTACTGTATTTCTAGAGTCAGCACCCCAGGATAGGTGATATCCCTTTGGGGAGAGGGAAGTCACAATAGTTTTTGTCTTTAGTCAGTATAAATGGTGATGTTAGCAAAATGCTGCAAATAAATGAGCTTGATAAAAACAGAAGATGGCTTGAACTGCCTGGATTCTGCAAGCCTTTCAGCTCTTCAGCCTAGGAAGGTAATTTACATATCCAATTCCTTAGTGTAAAGTGAATAATGACATGCATTAGTGGTCTTAAATTCTACATTCAGCACTCTGGGGCATTCCTCATGCCCTAAATGGATCCCACTGACCAGTTCTTGGCTATAACAAAGCCAAAATCACTCAACTCATTCCAAAAGACTAAGCTGAACTTTGATAAGAGGAATTTGCATCTGGATTTAAAAATGGATTTATTGTGCCTCAAACTTCACTGAATGTTCAGTACTCCTGCTTTCTAAATAGCCAGCTGTTGCTTGTGGTCAAGTTTTTACTTGTGTGTATTTCTGGGGTTTAGATTTACTTTTATTTCTGACCCTAGGATGTGTTTTAGGTCCAATATGTGACTTTTGTTTAAGCATAATAGAAGCTATGCAAGGCTGGCCCCTACAATTAACGTACCTCTCTTTTGTTCCAAAGGTTCACACTTTTCCTCAAGACTAAGAAACAGAGTTGTCTTTTAAACTGTATAGAATCTAATGCTTCTCACAATATGTACTTGGCATACACTGAGTTTGCCTTTTTGTGAAAGATGCAAGTTGACTGAATAACTAAATACTCTGTAGCATTTCTCCATCTGGCCCTACCATTCTATCGATTGGTATCCCAAAAAATACTGTTTCTAGAAACTGGCTTCCAAAGCCTGTTGACTGCACCACAAATTAGCTTCTGTTTGAACATGTCCTGTACACATGTGAAGAATAACAGTCTAAACTGATGACAAATTAGAAACACAACTGAAGATGCAACAGGTCATCTATTGCTGTCAGCATGTGTAGTTGCAAAGCAAATGAGAATTCTTTATAAGTATGCAGCTCTTTATTGAGAAGAATGTGCAGATATGCTTAATTTCAAAGTCCAATGAATCATACTACTCTTCTAGCAGCTCTAGACATCTTTCTTTATTGCAATCTGATAGATAGTCCAAACAATTTCATATTGTTTTCTTGCTAACAAAATTTGGCCTGATACCAAATTATAAAAAGCCTGAACAAATTTAATCTCTTTCCCTCTCTTTCTGTCTTTCTTAGTTATTTTCCTTCTTTATTCTTTCTTTCCTTTCTTAAACCCACTCCATATGTCAGGGCAGCACTGGGAAAATAAATAACACAGTCTGAATATTTAACATTGGTTTACAGTAGAAAATTGTTGGAAATTAATCCCCTGAAGTGAAAGATTGATCTCTCACTTCAGAAATATTAAGGAGACTGCAAAGCATCCATCAGCAATGCAACAGGCTTTCTGTGCAATACTTTTACTAGGAATTATTTTCTCAAGTTTCAATATGAATTTGGAGTTCTTTCCTTGTGCTTATGTGTTACTCAATGAAATTCAACAGTGCTGAGGATGGATCTTGTAAATTACACAAACTGCTGATGATTTGTCAGAGAATGTAGGAGATTGGCAGTTGAAACCACCAAATAAGGGATCTGTGCCATTTCTCCTAGAAGGCCAAGAAGAGGGTTTAGAACAAGCAAAAATGACCTGAAAACAGACCTGTAACATGAATTTGCTTGTCATTATGAAAGACCTCACCTCCCATACTTGGTTTACAAATAGGTGAAGCCCAAGCATAATTCCAGAATTTAACTATGCCCTGAACTCAGTTCACAGATACTTAAAATCTCTCTAACTTTCTTTTTACATTTCTATAGCTTAAGAAAAAAAATATATATTTGAATCAGTAGGAGATATTAAAATGGTAAGTTAAACTTTCTTTCCTCTACCATAGAATCCTGAATTTTGCTAAAATAGGAACAAGAGTTTTTTGGCACAGAATTTCCAACTCCTGGTCATGTAATTCCATCAAACCTTTTGCATATTACTTGTACAGTTTCAAAGGTGTACTGTGGGGAATATGGCCTTTCACATTTAAGATTAGTGGGATTGTTCTTAATGATAATATTAAAATTAGCAGTAATTCTAAAATGAGTAGTGATTCATCAAAACCAGTATTTGCCACCTATATTTTCCTATTAAAATGTGTTTGTAAAGTACGTAGGGTACAAAACAACAGCATGAGATCCATTATTCAATTACAAGGCTGCCATTAAATCAGGCAGATAATCTGAGATTTTCAGTTACTGTGGGAATTTTCAAAGTAATTAATGGGTTTTGGACAACATGACATCATTGCAGTGACTGACATTTGGTTGAACTTAATATGTCACTTAGCGTTCACTGCTAAGCAACCGAGCTTCTGGTATGCTGAATGTCTGAGACATGAGGTCAATGTCTAAAGTGTATATGTAATGCAATTACAACTCCTATACTGTAACAAAAGTGCTCTAATTTATGTTATTTCAGCAATTCTCCTGTTTCAGAAAAATTCAGTCTTTAAGATTGCCTTTCATACAGGCAAGTGTGTTCTCCATAATTTATAGTTCTGCACTTGTTCTAAACTTAGATACCTTCCATTTATGATCTGTGCTGGTGCTTGCCGTTTAAATACAGCAAGGTATGTCTTGCAAGTAATACAGACAAAGCAAGATTAACCACTTTAATCTAGATACTAGTTATCTGTATGTTTACTTTACTAAGGTTTGAGCTATTGACCAAGATGGATTTTCAGGAGGAAAAGGAAAATTCAGCGCTGGGTTTGATGTCAAGCTTCCACAATGATGGACTGAGGACAGTGATTCAGGCCTGCTAGATGCAAAATAATTTTAAACAGACTCCAGTAGCTCTGATCGTATGATCAGAAAGTCACTGTACTTATTAAGGAGCAATTCAGACTTACTTCAGCTTAATATTCCAAATAAAAAGCTAACTTTGATGGATGCTTATTATGACATTTGTTCAATTTTTACTTTCTAGTCTGCCTATTCTCAAGTCTTCCTACATAGTGCTGCCTTACAGAAGATCAGTGAAATGTTACAGCTTTTCATCAAATAATTTTTTCCAGTCACAGCATGTTGCTTCAGGAACTGGTCTCACCTTTTCCGGGAGTAATTTGGAAAAAGTCCCACCTTGGCCAAATTTGACCTCTGACTGATTGCTTCAAAACCTACACACCCCAAATGAGAAAAACTGTCCAGGATAAGACATGTAATAATGATCTCACCTGACAGAATGAGAATGATACAACTGAAGTGGAGGCCAGAGTAGTGGAAAAGAAAATGGATATTTTCTTACTTGCTTATTTTCTTTGCCAAATGCGCTCAAACAGGAAGGATAATATAACAGATGATGGTCTGAGCTCCAGAACTCAAGGACAAAAGTATGTGATTCATACACAGTGCAGCTAGTTAAGAAGAGATATATTAAGTAATTCTGGAAGGAAAGCAGCACTTGTCAGTATCATTTTAGTGCTCATACAAGAAATCAATAGCTGAACTTAAAACATATGAGACAATTTGTGTGATATACCTTCCAGGTAGTTATGTACTTCTTTTTCAGCAATATTACTACACACTGCTAGATATTTTTAGCATTTGGTTATTATTAAATTATACTTCAACCGTTCTAAAATATCTGTAAATGTCAACTTGATTCATATACAGCTGTCTGGCTTAGCTGCAGCTAATACAAATACAGTGTTTTTTGACAAGATTAAAATGATAGATGAAGACATTATTTACCAATAGCCTGATCACAGCAGTCTTACCTAAAATTGGAGCAAATGCTAAGGTACTTATCAAGTTGCAAATGTAATAACTTTGCATAGAAAAATGTGAATATTAGCATATGTGCATTTTTATGTTCTTCATCTTCACATGTAGTCAACCCTCTTCTACAGAAGAATCACTTATGGTCCACTGAGCCTTAAGAACTTCTAGGTCTTTAACAACCTTTCATCATACAAGTTTATCTTAAACATACTACTGACTTTGAGTGTAGTTTTTCATTTTCTGAAAATTTATGACCTGAACTTCTGAATTGCTGACAAAATTCTTATGCCCAATATGAATCTCAAACCAGTTTACGGAAATCTATTTCACTAAAATCGATTCAGTGAAAAGACTATGGATTTGTACATCGGTACTGTTTGAAGCTGAGTGGAAGACATTCAAGATGTTTGTATTTATTTTTGAAGTCAATAAATCTAATATCAATCTTGAAGTGAATTTTAAATTTTGTTTTTCAAAACCTCAGGTTGGTATTTTTCATATTGCTGCTACATGAGAACCTAGCATTCCAGGCTCTATCCAGCTCCCATTACGTTTAGTGGAAGATTGATATTTAAATAAGATCTGGATATGTCCAAAGGATCAATTTTAACCTCAGGATTGTCCATTTCTGTATTTTTTTTCCACAGTGTAGTTGCTTTTCATAGTTAAATACTTATTTTAAAACTCTTTTAGACAACATTATAACTGAGATAAAAATTGGGATGCTTACGAAAGGTGATAATAGTTAAAAGCAACTATAGAACTTAATTTGACGCTCTGATGCCTTATTTCCACAATTCTAATTTTAGGACTTCTCATTGTAAAGATCTATTGCAGTATCTATCTGAAAGATGGGCTATGAACAAAACTTATATACGATGAATAAGCACCAGACTGTGTTAGCTATTAAGAAAGGAAGCCAAACGTTATTATCTTGCTAAGGATGGCCAGTTCTCAATTAAAAGACAAGGAGTTGCAAGGTTTTGAGAAGGCCTTAGAATCATGTATTTGGGTCAAACATGACTGATATGACTGATTAATCTTTGCAATTTTTTTTCTTTTTTTTTTTTTGTAACACTGCCACTTCTCAGCATAAAATCATTTTTTAATGAATTGAGAATTGCTTTCAAGAAGCCAACCTCCATTGGATGGGCTCAGTTTCAGTTATTGCTCATCTTGCTTTTAAACTTGCTGGTTTTAAACTGGATTTAAAAAAATGTTTCATGTGGTTGGACTTTGTAGGTCATATTGCAACTGCACTTTTAGTACACTGGCTAGAACATAGAGGCTCTCTTGTTGCATACTCTGCAGTCCTCAATGAAAAAATGTACTCATGGCTTACCCAGAATCAGATTTGGGATTCAGAACTCCTGGGAACACTTCCAAGTTCACTCCATATAGGCCACATGGTTCCATGAAGATGACTTGTGCCCGCACAGCTACGCAAACAATTTTGCTATGATTGTTGCAAAGGCTGTTTTGTGTAGTAGGAAATAATAAAAACAATCATACATCCAACAAGTCTTTTCATAGTTGACTGCTAGCAGGGCGGGGGGTTTCTGCTCTTTAAAAATGTTTCCGTTTTGATATTGCAAAGTTCTTTCTCTGTTTGCTTTGCAGCTCAGTATTCACATTTACTTGCTACAATCCTCAAACATGGGAATATTACATTTGTCAAGAATTGCAAAATGTTGAAAATCATGAAAGCCCTGTAATTTTGGGACTCATTTTACCAAACTACAGCGTTATAATATCACTTGCTTCATTTCTGGAGGCATTTCAGTTGGACAGAGGAAGAAACCAGGTCCATTTCATTTTTGCTACTCAGAAAAAATGTGGTTAATTTTATTGGTAAACATCTAACAGCTTGGCTGAATGCGTCCTCTGCACACGCATACAGAAGATTAAAGCTGTGCGCTAATCTTAATTACAATGATATGCGCTACTTACACCACAGCACCCTGTTGTTAGGGAAGGTGTTTAGACGCTATGCAATGAGACCAGAGTATGAACTGGTCTTAGAAGTAGAGATGTTTGCATGATAATTGCAGGGTTATAATCTAGGTCTACAAGTTTTGCTTCACAAAAAGGTCAAATAATAAAATTGATTTTAAACTCTACTTCAAAAGCAAATAGATATCACCCCTTTAGTAGTTTTTAGGAGGCAAGCATTCTCTATTTCCAGTCAGCAAAGTCATGCATCAACTGAGATTTGATGAACTCCAGAATCTTTTCATTACTGAATGAAAATGGAAAAGCTTATCCTGTTTTGTTTGATTTCAGGTTTTTCCCTTCGACATACATCTGTGCATATATAGTCAAGGATGTTTTAGTCTTCACAATCAGCTTCATATTGGACTGGGAGGTTTATTGTTCACTGTCCATTGCTCTCATTTCCAAGGTACTTCCTTCTGTCAGCTATTTGTATCATTGCTTAGCTTTGTTAAGACAAGCAATGTCAGTTATATGCACGACTGAGCAGAAATGTGAGCACTTTGGACTCTCTTCTTTCACAGTGAGTTGTTTAATACCTACTGTTATGTCGCTTTTTAGCTTAATTAGATAAAGTTCAATACTCAGTCAGCTGCGTTTGTTTGGGACAATGGGGACATCTGCTGGTCAGTGGGACAAACGGGCTCACATCCCCACAGCTTTCACTGGAACGCAGTCACAGAATATTCCCGAGTTGGAAGAGACCTACAAAGACGACCTAGTCAAAATCCTGGCTCCACACAAGGCTGCAAACCTCACGTTTGAGGGAACTGTCCAAACAATTCCTGCAACTTGGAGCTGTGAGCACTTTTGAAAGCAGGAATGTGGCAAGCATCACTTATTTTCACCCCACTTATTTTCCATTGGATTTCAAAAGATGTACCTTGCAATTACTGTCTATTACTGAAAGTATTTCATTTTCTGAAGGCCAGTAACAGCTTGAAGTTATGTAAGCCAAGAAGCAGACCTGAAGGAGGAAGTCACTGGCTCGTCACTTCCTTCCCAGTGGGTACCGCTTGCACAAACATGCAGCACACACCATTGTTTCAGCTGCTTTCAGTGGCACATGTGGTTCTGCTCATACCAGGCACTCAGTGCTGCATAGCCTCCACGGTTCACTCTGCAACCAGACTGTCCCATTGTTAATACAACAGGCTTCGTTCTCACATGCTCTTCTCTGAAGAGAAACTTAAGAACAAAAATCATAGGCAAAAATTCATGTTGGCTCACTGCAATGTAATTTAGAAACTCAGAGCAATGTCTCTCAATTTACTGTAGCTGGCACAGCTAGCTGGGAGCTCCTGAAATTATGCTAACCAAAAAATTGACCACAGAAGTAAAACACCCCTGTGAAAATGTATCTGGGTTTGGGGTCACTGACCAGTAGCTGATGAACATAGCTGTGGCCATGCCTGGCCATGCTGAGCAGAGCAAAAAAAGAGCAAGAACAGAAGGACTGTAATTGTGGCGTTTTTTTCTGTGGTTTACCTATACCTTTTTGTTTGTTTTAATGGACGTTTCAGGAGCATAAAAAGAAGACAACATGTCACCTTTGAATGCCAATGTATACAAAACTTAAGTTACAAATCCATTCTGGTCTTTATCCTGTATAGGATTGCTAAGCAAATCACTACTTTGGAATAATACTAAAAGTATCCTAAGAGTCATTTGAACAAGTATATAAGTAAAAATCAAGTTTATACAAGTTTTTCAATTTCATACTGCTAATGGAGGGAGTTGACAAACTCTGTATTCAGGGAAGAAACTTGAAATCTATTTAGCTGAAGCCTTACAACTTCCAAACAAAATAAATCAGTTCGAAGAGGACAAAATGTGAACAGAATTGTCCGGAGTAGTAACAGCAACCACAGTTTCATCACAGACAGCAAAAGGGATAAGACAGAAGTCAGAAGAAGCTCTCTGACATGTTACACCCATCCTTGAGCAGCTCAAAAGCTTATTCTTTAAAAGTAGCCAGGAATATCCTTTATCTTTTTCAAGGGATTGTTGCTATGAGTCAAGGCTGCTGGATCCAGCACAGAATTTACTGTTTTTCCCAGTAGCAAGAGCAATCAGAAAGAAAAGAAGGTAATATGTGTACTTTGTTGGTCTTTTGGATAAAATGGCACATAACATTTTTGACTTGCTGTATTATATCATAATTTCGCTCTTGACTTCAGCTGTCAACATGTCAGACTGTTCTGATCCCCTTTCAAGCTTTCATGACAAAAGCCCCCGAGAGATTAATTCTTTTCATTCATCAGTTTTCTACTTTAAAGTCTTCCATGCCTCGAGGGAAGGAGAGTAAACACAAGGGGGTCAGTAGGGGGTTAAACATTCTTCGACCATATGAAACAAATGTGCAGGCCTACTAGTTGTCATAGGCTGGTAGTGGGGGAAATGGATTAGCAAATGAAAGAGACAAAATGGCTAACTAATTCTGCACATTTATCTGTGAGAGTTCAACACTGTAGGCTACAGCTTTCTCATAAAACATTTCTATGAGCCTTTCTGGTTTTAACTGCTTTGACACACTTTCCACCAGTGCTTTGATTTTTGGCTAAGTGATTTCTACTTCAGTGAAAAATCTCTCCCTGTGGAGCAGCAGCAGGTGTTTTGTTACTGTTTTCCATGCCTTGACCTGCTGGAGAGTTTTCTTTTGATTTTCATAGTGTAAATGCCTCAGAAGCGTAATGCTTCTCACAGTAACTACTGCACAGAGGAGAAAAGGAAGCAGGATCCAGGAGTTCCTACTGTTAAAGTGTTAAATTTTAGCAAAATACATCAAAATAATCTAACATAAGTCCTACCTTAAACTGCTCTGGAGGTTAGACATTGTGTTTGAAACATTTCACACAGTTTCTTTTGGAAATGTAAACTGCCTACAGTAGCTCAGAACAAGAAAACTCAGGGGAATATCCTTTACCGGGACTGCATTAAGAGCATTTTCCTTTCCAGATGACTGAAAATGATAGCAGTTTGTATTTGGTTTGAACTCTTGTACAAATTGAACTAGTTTTTGACATGCAGGAAGATTTACGTCATTTCTGAAAACTGGTACCAATAAGGAGCCTAGCTTCATGCAGCTTTCTAATTGATTTCCATTGGTCTCAGGTTTAGAGAAGATCATTACTGTGATCTAAAAGGTATTTGACTCTTCAAACTCCATCTTGATACATATGTTCTTAGTGATTTATGCATGACAACTGAACTTCCACTTCAAAATGAAATCTACTCAAAATATTGAAATAGTGTACATGATCAAAGTAAAGTGGAAAGTGAAAAAAACAAGACAGAAAAGACAGAAAATTAATACAGTATCAAGCCTTTTTCTTCCCCACAATGCCAACCAAATAGTAACTCAGCATAAATACAGCTACAGTCTTTTTAGAATTCTTAATGTATTCTGCTAAGAATGTGGCAAACAGTGTTCTTTTCTCTGTAATCCTCTTTATGGTCATTTGTCACCATCTAAGTGATCTTGGAGCGCAAGCTCTTGTGAAAACCAGTATCGCCTTGGTTCCCTGCTCACTTAAGGTCAGATGTTCAAGGAACACAAGCACCTGAAATTGCAATTACATAGGTGGTACAATTCTAAAAAGTGCCTAAGTTCTTAATTTTCTCTGTATTAGATACCACGGTTGGTTTGAAAACTCTATTAACTCTGTAATAGCAATTTTATATGCCTTTCAAAGCTGAAACTTTAAAATTGGGCTATTAAGTGTATTTTAAATATTGCCTTCTGAATCCCAAGATCTTGAAATCTAACCGTTGGTCTCCTCTGTAACTGGAATGATATTGTATGTTATAACCTCTGAGGTATTAAAGAATAAAAAGAATGACAAGTGAGGAGGAGACTCCGAATGCCTCACCTGGAGGCACCCTATTTTGTTATGAAGGAGCAGCTACTTGGTAGCCACTCCACAGCATTTTCGTTAGTGAAAGTATGAATGGGCAAGTACCATAGGCACTGAGCATTAGATTTTGGCACATGCAGCTCCAGCAATAAGCACGTGCTGTCCGCAGTACCGAACTCTGTCAATAACTTATCCACTCATAGATAACATCTTTGAACTTTGCCCAGAGAATCCCACCTGAGCTGCATTTGCTCAGTTCCAAGCTGCCATTAGCTGAATCTGTCCCCAGCGAGATTTATAAAAGCATTTATCTGTTATCACCGTTTCCCTTTTGATGTACATTATAAGTGAGACATTTCTAGTGTTTTGTGTGAACTTGCAAAACAAGAAATTCTTAAAGTGAACTGGACAAACATTTCACACATGCATAACTGGAAAAGCAATAATTACAAGAAGTGCTACGCTAGCAGTCTGTATGGCTATGTGGACTTCCTTTGAATAAAAAGAATTTGTAATAATGATGATCACCTGGATACAGAATAGAACTAGTGCATTCTTGGTATGGGAACCCATTCAGTATGCTAAGATATGATAAGAACAAAATAACTTGCTTGATTTTCACATGCACTGTGGAAAATAATTATCAAAAAACGTTAAAGCACAACAGTACCAGTTTGATTTTCTGATTAATATCTTTACAGAAACATACGGCTAAAAATATAAGCAAACATAATACATTTGTTTAACTATTAGTACAGAACATAAGTGCATGTGGAAATGCAATAGGTATTCAAAGCCCCAGGCAAGCAAAGCAAGCTCTGTGAATGGCAATGGCACATTGACTGTAGCTTTTCTTTTGTACCATCTTGTGGATTGTAATTAAAACTGCACCAACACTCCTCAAGGCACCATGGGTGAATGAATTTCTTTTGGTATCTTGAACTCTCTGAAGTCAAGCTAATTTCTGGCAAGATATGTGATAGGAATTTGTTTATATTATGTGATAGGAATTTGTTTATATGTTTTTATGACAGAACTGTAGGATGTTCTGTTTCAATTAGAAGTGCACCAGAAATGAGCAAAAATAACTTTTTTCTGTAATTGGCAAATCCTTAAAATTCCAAGCTAGTTTGGTTTGATCTGTTTATATCCATGCAAGTCAGAAGCCCTCTGCACTCTCCTGTACTTCAAACCTTAGAAGTCATCTGTCACATTATGTTTTTACTTATAAGGACTCCAGGACAGAATGAAAGATAGATATTCATTCCTGGGTTTGGAATAAATGATGAGCTAACTATTGTCAAAAACATTCTGGCTCTTTCTGTGCAGAAAGGTTTGCAAGTGGATATGTTAATGTATTTTTAGATTCTGTTTGAACAGCTGACAAAGACAAAATAATTGACAGCAGATGCAAAGCTAGGAAGTGACAACTGAAAGCATCACCATAAGTCTGGAAAACTTCATATGGGGAGTTGGAGGAAGATGGGCAAAATAGTCTGATTTCTGGGACTGAGTTTCATATGTATCTGATTGTTGTATGAGTCAACCTCAGACTACTTTTATTTCCATTTAACACCATGTGGAGCGCTGGAACCATGATAATTGGTTCTGGCTGAATGATCTTTGTTGGTTAAAAGGCTAAAATTCAAAGCCTGGAATCAGTGCTTTAAGAAAACTAGAGATTTTACTTGTGGACACAAGACACTAAAGACCTTACGATTTTTTTTTTTAGTTTTAAGAACAGGTCAAATCAAGTGACAATCTATAACAAGTGACTTTTTTGAATGTAGAAGACACATTCAAGACAGACAGACTTAATTTTCATGAAAAGTTCAGATGAGATGACTGTGGTTACATTTAGTCTTGGGAAATTCCTCTTATGCTGTAAACATTTCATAGAGGAACATTCATATAGTGATCTTTAGTTTTAATATATTTTTTGGCAGATCATAAATGAAATATATACTGTCTAAACATGTATAGGTTTCTAATAGCAGAAGAGCCTATACAGATTGCCTACAGCTGTCCTAACCACATGAAAAAATTGAACAACTTCCAGTAACCTTATTTTGCAGTAAATTCATTTATCAAATGTTAGATGTTGGGCCACAGATAAATAATGAACAGTTTGGCTGTGTAATATTGTCTGTTGGTACAATCTTTCACTTCTACAGCAATCCTATCCTTTCTGTAGGATGTAGACAAGAAAATATCAAAGACTTGTTTTCTTCAATTGCTGTTGAACTTCATAAATGAAGATCATGTTGTGGAAGAACAGTCCTTTATGTGGACTGATTTTCCGATCTTTGTTTAATGAAATTCTAAGTTCTATCATCAGAGCAGGTATTGGCAACAACATTGCCTATGCATAGGAATCAACATTACCATCCTTAAGTGATAAGTTAAAAGCTTTGTTTGGTTTGGATAAGTTAAAAACTTTGTTTGGTTGGAAATTATTCTACGTAACTTAAATCTACACAAGACTTTTAACTGTCTTCACGGAGAGCTCTCGCAACTGTGTTAGTTGTTAGTGAAGTGATTACTGTGTCTCAGACTTGAAAACATTTCCAGCAATTCAATATTTCCAGTCTCAAGTTCAAAACCAAGAACAAATTGAAAGCCAAATTTATTCTGATGTAATTCAAGTGGAGGATAAATCTGGTCTCAAGATTCCAGATCATGTTTTGAGCAAGTTTGGAAATGTCCCTATTTCTTTTAACTTACATTTGCTTATAATGTGAAGCAGGATAATGGGCAGTGCAGTTTTTCAGTGTTAACTGGAACAAAATTGCATATTATTTCTGATGACTTTTCATACCTTCTTCAACAGAGAATATATAAGGCATAGAATGCACTGTTTTACCATGAGTCTGATTTACCATTTGTTTTCAACCAGACTAATTCTATTGTTGTCAAGTTCCACACTAATTTAATATTCACACTAGTGAGAAAATGTTAGAATAGAATGGGTTTCACTTGTACTAAATTCTTGTAATGAAGTTTCAGAAATGCTGACACGGTAAATAGGCATGACTCATAACTGCACCTATATATGAAGTCCTTTATATTTTTGCTAATGTTTGATAAATTTGAAATAAAAAAAAAAAAAAATCAGTGGTCAAACCTTTAACATGTCATTTTGAGTTACTGTTAAGTGTACATGTGTGGGATGGATGGTCAAAGTTTTATCCTAGGATTGCCTTTCAATCAATCAGAAAATTCTTCCCCTATAATCAGAAATGTAATAGAATGCAAAATGGTAGTGGATTATTGGTCTGTCCATGCTGTAAGAGTGCAAAATGCTGTCCCAGTGCACATGTACTAGACTTAGCACATTCTGATCAAGTTTTCTAATTGCCATAAAAGTAAAGTCAGCTCATCATATTGTACATGTTGAAAAGCTAGTATGCTTTCAACAATTTCTCACCCACCTTATCTACTTATAACACCCCGATTCAAAATTGACATGCACAGATCTCTTACAGTATCCAGAAACTCCAGATGATTTGTAGCCACAACCTGCAGCAAAAAGGATGAGCAAAATAGGATCATATTTTATCCTTTAATTTTTCCTATTCTCCTTATCTCCCAGTTTGCAATTTACACAATCAGAGTTCTCCTCTCCCATATGATGAATTTTTTCAGAAGTGTTTATCAGGTGTGCTTAGAAAGTGCTAAAAAGAGTTTTTCGAATGTCGTATCTCATCTCATCTGGTGTTTCAGTCCTACCCAGCGTAACAGTCATCAAAAACTTAACAAAAAAAGCCAGTGTGCTTCATTCCTTCAGTAGGTTTTGTATCTCTTCTGCACAATAGACTGCTAGATTATATTACAAGAGGAGAAAGCCAGAATGGCAGACATAGAGCAACTGCAGAAGACGATTAAGGAAGAATAATTTGGGAATTGAGTGTTATGCATTTTATAAATTCATATAAGAAATAACTTACTGGGTCTGAATGAGGTCAAACACAGTTTGGGATGGAATACATATGACTGTGTGTCCTTTCTTTTCAGCATGCAATAATTGTTAATAGAGCTGAAATATTTTTTCATAAAATGATTATGAGTTTTGAGAGGTGACATTTAAAAGAAGGGTATAAATTATAAAGCAAACATCTAAATGTTTTCATAATGCTGAAATAGTTATTGTTATAAAATGTATTTGATGTAACAGAAAGCGTATGTCTCATCAGGCTGAATGCACAGAAAATGTTCTCTGTAGTCCAACTGCATAATCATTCACACTGAATATGTGCCATTCACCTTCCAGCATATGGTCGCATAAAATCCGGTGAAACAAAACTGTATGCTAATGCAAATTTAGATGTATACATTTCACAAGCTCAAAGCTCACTTATGCCACTGAAGCCATCTTCATTATACTGAATCCAGCAATGTCCAATGGTCGCAACTGGAAATCTCTCCATTAAATTCATTGGACCTTTTGTAATAATCCACTCAAGTCAAGTAACGTAACATTGAGCTCACAGCACAAGAAATCTATGAGGAGGATTTTATCAGCAACACTTACACCAATCTATCCTTTTAGCTGGGATGATTTAGAATTAAATGTTGCTTGCACTAACCACGTAAATCTCTCACTGATGTCACTCGGTCAAGATAGTATGGCCTGACCTCTGAAGTTAATACATTGGGTACAATGATGAAAGAGATTTTAATGAGTTTACAATATATAGTCAGGTTACCAACAAAGCATTTTAACAGCTATTTGAAATATGCTTACTAAGAAAATCATCATTCACAGAGAGAGAAACATACAGCAGCCCTTACGGTTTGCAGTGCTTTATTAATATCTAGGTTATATGGGCACCAAAATCTTCAAACAAAACTAAATAATCTTGATTTTGTAAGTGATATACCTTTGCGAACAACATTAATGTAGGAAATATACATATTCTTCTGTAAGGGAAGAATAAGTATCTTATCAACCCAATGCAAAAAATCACAAAAAAAAAATCTACAGAAGTACATACCCAGTTTAACTGAATGATCAATGCTAACTCAGCTCTGGATGCAACTGTCACAATCAATACGCTGGAATTGAGAGAGAAAGTGCGGCAGGTAGGTGGCAAATGGGTGAGGGCAGGCTCTTTCCAGCAAGGCCCAGAAACAGGACAAGGGGAAACAGGCACAGACAGAGGAAGTGCCATCTGAAAATGAGAAACAACTTTTTCACTTTGACAGAGCACTGGAATAAGCTACAAGAGAGGTTGTCTTCTTCTCTGGAGATATTCAAATACCATCTGGAAGCTTTCCTGTGCAACTTCCTGGAGGCAACCTGCTTTAGCAGGGCTTGGACTTGATCATTTCCAGAGACCCCTTCTAACCCCTATGATTCTGTGATTCTGAGTTCCCAGAATTACAATTCAAATCTGCTTTAGTCTGAGTTTACCTTAAGTGTGGTTACTGGAAAACTGGGCTTCTGATTAAATTCCTTGTGATATATTGCTGAGCCCATTGAGGCTGCACAGAAATTATCTGCTTTGGAGTCCCCTTAGTGACTGATGCTGACAATCAGGATGGCTAGAGCTCAGCATTAATGCTGGTGTAAGTGTCACTTAAGGCACCAGGCTTATTTATGTAAGGTCATAATTTTTATGAAGCAACAGATTCACGTTTAACATAAACTGTTAAAAAACAAGGAGGTCAAACATAAAAATGCCATAAGGGGAAATGGAAAAGACAATGTTTTAAAAGAACATCATGGATTGAGAAAAATAGATGGATTCCATAATAAGGCAGTCCGAATGAAAGTCTGAAAAGCAGAAGAGAGTCCTTTTAATCACTCAACCTATAAGCATACAATGATCACAGAACATGATGAAATGGCTCAATGCCAGTCAGCTTAAACTGAAAACTATTTAATTCATCATAGCACTGCAGTACTTACAAATTAAATATGTGCAGATAATTCTACATTCACTGAATTCAGTGGAAAGATTCAATGATTATTAGTGAAGTTTTCTACTCTGTGAGTTATTATCAATAAAAAAAAAAAAAAAAAAAAAAAAGAGGATAAGAGATGAAAATACTCAAATTCTGAGAATTCACCAGGATAGGCATATACTGAATCTATATAAGGCTTTGATTTCATAATATCTCCTCTCCCACAAATGGTCTATATAGTTCACATTCATCCTCCCTTCTTCCACTTGCATTATCTGCAGCTGGTGACATTTTCCCTAATTCCCAAGACATCTTCCCCAACCCAATTCTTTTCTGCCCCTTTGATCACTCTGATCATGTCTCCAAGAATACAGTTCAGAATACATTCAGCATTCTGTTCACCTGTGTGATCCTCAACAAGACACAGAATTCTTATATTTTATTGTGACATTATCTTACTGAACATAAGAGAAAGAAGTAACAGAAGAGCTTGCGTGCCAGCTGGTATGGAGCAAGGACACAGAATGTTTATTAATGTTTGAGGCCATGACCCATATCTGTTGACAACATGAGAAATGTTCTACAAATCACCAACTATCCATATTTTTCCTCATTTTGTTATTGTGCAAATACTTTTCTCTGACTATTCTGCTTTCTTCCCACTAAATAAATAAAATCCTACTATTTTTCTTGCATTTGTATCATTCATCAATGTA